>NJDD01006378.1:43315-65001 GCA_002245505.1 Calephelis nemesis | reverse complement strand
TAATATTATTAAAAAAAAACCTATTCCGAATGTAGCTAAGAATCATCTCGGTCATGTCAGTCTTCATACAAAACGTTAAAATGACACACAAACTAGCGTAGTTTATCGCTTTTTCTTAATTTTTAACATTTCCCTGGATTTGATCAAATAATTCAGAACCAAAATTAGCCAAATCAGTCGATCCGTTCTCGAGCTTTAGCGAGACGAACGAACAGCAATTGATTTACATATACTTATATAAAAAAAAGGAAACTTCATAATATGTATTCTGCACTTCAAAAGTTTGCCTCCTTTGTGGTCTAGCGGTTTAGGTATTGGACTTGACTGCATGAGGTCAGGGGTTCGATTCCCGGGACGGGCAACAATGAAAATTTGGATTTCCAATTTTGTAATAAAAAAAATGTTGCTCGGGATAAGACATGTTCCCGGTCGGCTTTAGATTTGACACCTATCACGTTATGAGATTTAGTGTCTTCGGCTAGTCGTGGGTGCCCTGTTTGTTCCTCTGTCTACCTCTTCGGGGATATGGGCGTGAAGATCCTTACGTAAGGTTGTCTGGCTCGCTCTGAAGCGATAAGACCGTCTTTGTGCACCAAGTTTAAACACTATTATAAGTGAGAATGTGTATTATTTTGTAAATTTTGGTGTATAATAGTGTACTCATTCATTCATTACTTACTTAAAAAGTTTCATCGAATAGTGACTATCTTATGTTGTACTTAACCGATTCTGGTAAATAGTTCCGTGGGAAAAAAGGTGGGTCACTTCTGATAACATGTGATAACAGTTTAAATGTGTAACAAATCATTAATCAATGTCATGTACTCTTATATGTTTACACTAAAATACAATGCCACAATGTGTTTTTCTTGTTTTGAACTCGCTAGTCTTTGGCACTACTAATCAGTTTTTTTTTGCATTTAATTTATTAGCTATATCTTTAGGGAAAGCGCAGATTAAACCGAGAAAAGCTAGGGAGCTATTATATCTTTCTACACATAAACAATGAAATGTACTATAATTTACTAATTTACAATTTTCTTTTTTTTATAACTGAAATGCAGGAAAACTGCAAAAACCGTCTTAGATTTCAATAAGTAGGTCATCCAGGTAGACATTTAATATATATTTTTCTCGATTTCCTCGGGATTCCAATACCAAATACTAATGCTTGGGACCGACTCAGTATGAAGCTCTTTCAAATGCAAGAAGATTTTTTTTAAATTCGTTTAGACATAACGGAGAAATATATCAACATACCTAGTTAAAAATATAGGAATCAGACAAATAACCTCCATCTTTTTAAAAAATACAAAACCATAGAATTTTGTTTTTTTTTTTGGAGCTCGAATCTCTGGAACTACAGGCTACATGCATATTTTTGGAGAGAAAAATAAGCCCTTCGTTTTACGCTATTACCTTAATTTGCGGTAAGGCGCAGAAAAAACCGAGTTTAGCTAGTATATCTATCTACACACAGAAATCGAGAACGAGTAGAATACTAGCCATTTTTTTTATTTAATAAATAAATTTTTTTTTCAATAAAAAATAATAAAAATAAAATCTAATAAAAAAAAATGTTGGTCGGGATTGGAAATGTGCCCGGTTGGCGATAGGCTTGCCACCTATCACATTGTGGGACTTAGTATTTTCGGCTAGTCGTGGGTGCCCTGGTTATGCCTCTGCCTACCTCTTCGGGGATATGGGCGTGAAGATACTTTTTTTATATTTTTTTATTATATAAAAAATATACAACTCTATTACGGTAATACATGTATC
This sequence comes from Calephelis nemesis, assembly GCA_002245505.1. NCBI lineage: Eukaryota > Metazoa > Arthropoda > Insecta > Lepidoptera > Riodinidae > Calephelis > Calephelis nemesis. Next base: position 63,222 of record NJDD01006378.1, on the reverse strand, counting down.
AAGTTTATCGGCTTAGCGAGTGTTAGACCTTTTTTATTTTTGTTATTGCCTGTGTGGTCTAGCAAACCGGTGTTGGACTTGACTTCATGAGGTCCTGGATTTGATTTTTGGGTCAGATACTAAAAAGACCCGAGATGTAAAGATGTGCCAAATATTTTACGTTGGTGATAGGTTTGACACCTATCCAATTTGGACTTGTGACTTTGACTAGTCATGGGTGTCCTGGTTGTGCCTTTGCCATGGGGATATGGGCGTGAAGATATTTTGTTGTTTTAAAAATTTTGAACAGGTTTTCAATATCATCTCACTGTTTCGAAACGAATCAGGCCAGCCTTGCAGCTTTGTCTTAGAAGGCTTCTTCACAATGACTTGTTGCTATGAAAGTATTAAAATATTTTTAGGGTTTCCTTTGAAATCGTTCTATTAATGTTCCTTTGAAATAAAATCCATAATTTTGTGATTTTTGTGTCACTCAATCCAGATTTTATGGGTAGAACTTCAGTTTCGTTCATCATATAAGGGTCTTTTTTCTTTCTTTAGGTTTTGGCATTCACGTGAGTATTTTGCCATTAGTCAAAAAATTTGCATCAGTTTGCACCAAATTTATAAAAATCGGGATTGAATTAAAATTAGTCATAAGTAGGGTCATGTAACGTACCAATGGACATTTCGACTGCCTCATATTTGAAACGACGTATCTTTGTTTATACCCAAAATATACAAATAGTTGAAATCTTATACCGTAGGCAATACGGTCTAATATTGCTTGTTTTTTTATTATGTTATCAGTGTTGCCATTTTTATGTTATTACGTTAGTTTTAAATATGGTGTTTTGTCCTCAGGTACGTTACTTATTTGTACCTTTGGACAGCATTACATGTACCTTGGGACGAAATGAAAGACAGTTATTTCTGTGTAATCAATCTTTTAATCTAGAAGATCTTGAGAAGTCTTAATAATTATTAAAAAATATAAAATGTAAATGAAAATATCAAAAATTTCCTCCCCTAGTTATACAACAAAACCTCATATGTAGTTACTAGTCGTTAACAATAGGAATATTTTAATTAGATTAGAATAAAAAATGAGATATTTAGATCCCAAGATATTTATTAGGATGATTTAACAATTTCAAACAATTCTTTATTCGTTCAAATATGCTTCATCAGCAGATTCATAATCACTGTTATCCACTTTAAAACAGTCTGCACTCATAAATAACTCAGAATCTTCAAGATCTGGAATGTTTTTTGGAGTTCTTAGGAGTCTAGCACGCGCTAGGCTAGTTGCTTCTGGTTTCTGTAATGATGATTCAGGGTACTTCCTGCGACATTTGCCAGTCTTCTTCCAACAGCAAATTGCTACGCTAAATTACAAGTTTGCTTTGCTGAAAGTTGATAGTTCATTTTGGCTGCTTTACTCATATATTACAATAACATCTTCTCTTTCTTCCTCTTCAGAAAACACCTTTTTTACTACATAATTTGGGCTACTTATTGTTTCTATAGAAGAATGGCTTTCAATAGAATTGGCTGGCATTATCTGTGTAAAGCGAATTTTGTAAGATTCGGATTATCTTGCTACTGTGTGCACTCCCCTCCATTTTTAGCAGAGTGTAATTCTAGTTTTTATCGTTCTGGGCTAACTCCTTTTCTTTTCACACCAGTTTTACTCCTTAGCAGTGCAGGTAAAAAAAGGAACATCATCAAGTAGTGTCCATAGTTACAAAGACTGTTTGAACCTCGGGACGTGTCCCAAGGTACAGACATAATCGTGACCAAAGGTACAACCAAAGCAATATATATAAAAGAACGAATTATGTTGATTTGTAGATTAGAATGTGGCATTGTTAGTTATGGAATTATAGACGCAACTAGCTAAAGATATGTAAATTCATTTACTGCGAGAAATATGTGCATGCATGTCGTATATAAAACTATAATCAAAACATCAAAATACTTACTTTTGTACACAAAAAACTTTAAAACAACTAAACATTTCAACCGGTGCCGATACAATCACGCCATTTACTAGTGTTTCCAATTAAGAAAAATTCTGTCCGTTTGGTAGAATTTCGTAATTTTAATGTTGTTAGTTTTTAAAATATTATCTATGTCCAAAGGTACAAGCGTCCCTAGGTACGTTACATGACCCTACTTGTACATAAGTCTATATTCGTGGTCATAAGTCGTCAATAAGTCATAGCAGGATCTTGGGTGAAGTGTTGGCTTCATTACTCAAGCTCATGTAGTAAGATTTGGCGTCAACGAGGAAATGCACGATACAATACGCTTTTGTTCTTGATTAATTCATTTGTGCATTTTCAATGAACAAAATTGTACAAAATGCCACCAAAATTGACTAATTTCACTCAATATAAACACTTTAAGAAAGAAACTAAATAATTATGAAAAAAATTCGACCATTTTTTCTCTCGATGGCGCAAAAACTCCTCATATTAGGGTCTATAACGGCTCAACTACAGTTATCCGAAATAGTTCTTTCTACCGATGTTTTTAATTGTACTTACTTTGTAGAAGGTTAAATTGTGCACAATAAAGAGTTCATTCATTCATTCATTCATGATCACACTTCCTAACATTTTTCATTCTAAAGTTTTCATTCATTTAATTTATAGCACTACCAACGATATCCATCTTATGATATATTATGCAGATGGCATATTCTACACATACGACTAGCATGGGAAAAATTAACATGTATCTGTATAAACGCCTCCAAAGGTTAATGTGGGAATACACAGGAGATCCGAACCGAGATGGGGAAAAGAGATGCGTCCGTTTACTTGTCTACCAACTTAAACCTACAAAATTGGATTGTTTTCCTCAGATAATTATGTGTTAAACTCATTATTTATTAGTACCAGCCGCGGTCATAACTTTAACTGACCCTCGTAACAGATAATCGTTCTTATCGCCGCGTTGTCATATTGGCTGCATCCATATCGCAACATTATATTTTATGTATACAATAAAACCGTAAAAAGCTGTGTGTACGAAAAATGTATTTTAAGAAAAAAAAACAAGAAGTAGTAGTAGTAGTATCTTCACGCCCACATCCCCGAAGACGTAGGCAGAGGCACAACCAGGGCACCCACGACTAGCCGAAGACACTAAGTCCGACAATACGATAACGACATTCTACTACCAGTAAATTAAGTTAATACATTTCATATACTATTTCACTCCCTAAGCACAGAATAATATATGTACTACGTACCCTAAGCCTAAGAACTCACGGCGCGGTATTCACCCGTGACCGCAGCGGTTGTGAGCGCTCAGGATCAGTAGAATGTAGATTTATATAATACTAGTGACCCGCCCCGGCTTCGCACGGGTGGACATTTAGTTTTTAAGCTCTCTGAATGAAAAAAAATGTTTTGTATGTATGTTTTTATATGTTTTTTATTCGTGTTACATTTCTTTGTTTCGTACCTGCTTAACTCTTTTGTTTTTGTTTTTAATTTTAACGACTCTACCTTAATGCTTCACTATACACTATGTTCGCAGTAGTATTTGTAGATCGCATTAAAACATATTGGTTGTCAGGAGATCCTACTCGAGAAAGGGCAATATGTATACCATTGAAAAAGTTTGACCTCGGGATTTATTTATTATAAGGGCAAACGATACCTTGACGGGAAACTGCGGCGGCCATCATTCATTTTAATTTAATTAATACCAATTTCAATGTTTAATTCGTAATATCTTTTGAATGAATTGTCCGATTGGAATAAAATAGAAAGTAATTTATAGCTATTGAAACAACCTTGGTCAATAAATAGTTTATTTGGATAAAGATTTGTATTTGACGATAATATGATCAATAAACATAGGCTAATAATTTTAATTACTTTAATTCTATGGAAAAGTGGTTATAATAGCTAAAATATAAATGTTTGGTTTATACTATCGCGGACTTTTTGTAGGCATAGAAGTCAACTATACATCTCTAACCATTTAGGCAGCGTTCGCGAGAATCGTTAACGTACGGCAGTTTTTTCGTCGACTTACTCCACAATTTTCACTACCACGAAAAACCCCATCTATTTTCCGGGATAAAAATAAATTACTGAATGTGTTGATAAGCGCATAACTTTCGAACGACTGGACCGATTTGGCTAATTCTTTTTACATTGCGTTAGTTATTATCGGGAGAAGATTTTTATGAAGAAAAATTCGGGAAAATTACGGGGTGTGGAAATAATAATTAATCTTTTTTCATACAAACTGAACGGGTGGAACGAAGCTCGCCGGGACAGCTACTATATTATAAAATGTTAGAGCACAACCGCGGGCATTGAGGGTTTAAAAAATGAGTAAAAGACTAATTTTTTAAACCCGCAATGCCCGCGGTTGTTTGCGGTTCCCGCGGCACCAGACGCTCGCCGGTAAAATCGTTTTAATTTGCGAGCAATAATATCAACAAAATTACAGGTCTCGTGAGTATTGAAAACCGCACCTTGAGTTCTGAGGCTTATATGAATTTATGTATATGAATTTACGTTTTTAATATGGCATAGACAACTAACGGGATGAACAATCCGATGATCCTTCAGTAACCCAGTACGAATACAAGTATAAAGCTTGATAAGAATGGTCTGATATTCTATATGTTCAACTCTGATATTGTAATCAGCATTACACGTTGTTTTCGGTTAAATCGAATTAATAAAATTAATATTGATATTCTGAAATTTGATTCCTTAAAATAAAAAAAATGTTAGCAGTACACGAGCAACCTGAAGGACTCGACCCTGAATGTTATTATATCATACTTTGTTTATTAAAATCTACATACATATACTTGTTTTGGAATGACTAATGTGTTGCCAACCTCGCGGTTTTTACAACTTCAACGGGCTTTAACACATATACTTAAAAATCACGCCTTAATTCATGGATTAATTTTGCTAATTCTTTTTTTGATGTGTTATTGTCAGAAGGAGGTTTTCATAAAAAGAATAACTGGGAAATTTTCAGGTAAAATATGTTTTAATCCATACAAGCTATTAGTAGCTCTGTAATGGCAGTAGCTTTCAATGGCAAGCGATACGAAGTTCGCCGGGTCAGCTAGTCTAATATATATGTGTACTCATTTGATATACATTCACTGTTAAAACGTGGATTCAAAAGATCACCATCATTTGAATTTAATGTTCTCACGTTGGAGGCAGTGATACGCCCACTTTTTTCCAGCTCTTGCGTAATTTTATTTCCTCTCTAAGCACAGCGAGGAAATTAAAAAGTTGACAGTGAATACTGATGAAGATTTCCATATCAAAAGGATAGATTAAAAATATAAATTAACGGCCAACGTTAATAACTTAAGTTAAGAGATCGTGATGTTTAGATCAGTTGCCAGGCAACCGCTGTTATATTTCAATAATCAACAAAAATATCTCAGCAACAAAACTCTAGAAGGCCTATCTTTTTCTGTAGATAAGCTATTAATATTGGCCGAAACCGTTATTTCGTCAAAAACATACGCGAAATCATCATTTGATCCGCATTCAAGATGAATCCGCAACCTAGTTAATATAGTTCACTTAAAAAGATTTGTTCGAACAAAAAACTCTATAATTGTCTTACTTATCTTCAAATAAGAGATCAAGATGAATTACGTAAAGATTTTTCCACTTACATGTGATCGATATGAGGATGAACCGTGTCACAGCTTCCCCGTACTCCAGGGCTTTCTCAGAAGTCAATTTGGTTTTGATGTATGGCCACACAATATTCATTGGTACGTAGAACTGAAGACCGTATGACAGAAAGATCGCAGCTGCCATAACAGCTCGTACACTTTGGGCCAATCTACAAAAAAATATTGATACTCAGCCAGACAAAAAATCTTTTAAGACCATGATTGACGGACGTGTAAAACAGGATTTATGGCTCGTCGAGGTTTTACCGACAAGGCAGGTACGTGGCTTTCATCGGTTATCGTGCAAAACTGCCGTAGATCAACATCAACGAGCCGCGAGTAAAACCGCAGTATGTGCTTAAGCGTTTATAACTTCAAATCTATCTGCGACCGTAGTTAGAATGATGAGTAAATCTTATCATCTTTCATAGCAAAGTGTCAACTATCCTTATTTTAAAACCAAAAAACATATTAGAAAAGCTATGCGTACGTTTTTTTATGATATTGGACGGCAAACAAGCAGATGGATTTCCTGTTGGTAAGAAATTCACGCCACCTGGAGACATCTAAGGTGGTAACGATGCATTGCAGACCTTAGGCCAGGATGTTAGGCCTCGAGCAAAAGTAAGTTTACCGGCTATCTTATCCTCCGACCCGGAAAACGTCGACGGCAAGCGTTAACGTTATGGCGGCAGGAATAGGTAAGGCGGTGGTACCAATCCGGGCGAGTCGCTGCGAAACTCCACAACCTAGTCAGATGTCACGGTGTTAGTGACGGTAAATCTATGCTCGCCTTTTACGAGCTCCCTGCACAGGAAGGCAGATGGTCTATTCTGCAAAGGAGCCCGGACCAACACGGGGAGGTTTTGGGTTGTAAAATGTAATACCCGAGGAATGCAAAACGAAAACTGATTTTTTAAGAGGGTAGGCATACATGATGTATGGTGTGTGCGATCCTATAGAAAAATACTTACAAATCGTTAGGCAAATTAAGTGTGATGCTTCCATACACATGCTCGCCGTACTTTAGGTAACCAAAAAAACCAATTGCAGTATACAGTGCAGCCACTATAACCATGCCAGTATTAAGTACACCAGTACAACCGCCAAAGTCCTCTGGTGTCTTCATATTATTTTCTAGAGGTAAGACCTAAAAGTAAAACTTTAAATTGAAATCGGTCTTTGCTTAAAAATATCATTTTTAACAACATCCGAAAATATGAAAAAAGAATAATATTTTTACGCCCTTATCCCTGAACAGTTAGACAGAACCCAGAGGTATAACTAGGGTGCCCACGATTAGCCGAAGGTACTTAAGTTCCACAATGTGATAGGTGGCAAGCCTCTTGGCAACCGGCTACGTATCTTATCCCGGGAAACGTTGTTTTTTAACTCTTTTTATCTAGATACCTCTGTCGGGCAGGGGTAGGTTATCCAGATATCTGTATGACCATTTGTTGATAAAAATTTAGATGTCTACATTTCTGTGGCTTGTGCGTATATCAAATTCTTCTTCTTCTATTTCCATTTTTGTTTAGTTTTTATTTATTGTACTAACGAATGATATTCACAATAGGGTACGAAAGATCGGACGAAGATATAATAAATTTATTTTTCGCTATTATCAAGTCGCTCTGCTTATCTTAAGTATGAATCTTTACCTATGCCTATATCTACTTACATGAGTTCGTTGATCTAAAATAGCGATCAAATATTACGAGCGTTAGTCTACCAGCTACTGCAATAAAACACTAGGACTGTAGGTATTTACGAAATTTCGGTGACGATCTACGAAATTTGGCAACATCGCTTTAACTATACTAACTATAATCACATACATACATCATTACGCCAAGTCCCTTGCGGGTAAGGTAGAGGATGTCAATTACCAAGTGTCAGCTTAGCTTTCTCGACGTTTTTTTTATTTTTATTTTGTGCGTAGGCGCCTAATTGGCTACTTGCGAACGCAAAAGGCTTAGCATTCTAGCCTTACATTGGCAACGCACTATTCAAGTCTCAAGGTAGCGGAGATTTTACGTAGTAACATCATGTTCGTCACCATAAAGAGGGCATCTGCTTCTGCGCGAAGTGAAACTACTTCGCTTACAACTATAAAAAATAAACACGCACGCGAGCAAAGCATGCAAGGAAGTTAGATTTGAAATTATTTATAGCTTTTGTGTTTTGTCTATTAAATCCACTGTACGGAATATATAACATTTAAACATGTGTATGTGCTAACTTTTATATTTCATTGATACAAAGCTTTTGTGTTTGAGTTGGATGAGTTCCATCTATGAAAAGTTTATTTTCTAAATAATTGGTAGTAGACTAAATGTGTACTACTTTTGCGTTTATTTGGAAAAATAGTGAAGGATTTAGTTGTATATTTTTCCACACTAATTTTAAAAATTAATAATGGATTATCGCCAATGTTTTTTTGCCTAACAACATTTTAACATCAAGAAGTCAATTGGCAGCTAGTTTATAAATTTCTATATTTAATTACACATATTAGTAACTATTGCTATATTTTTGTCTATTTTGTTTCTATTCCAGTCATTGTGATTATAGCTACTAATAATATGTTGTAATTGAACTATATTATTTGCTTTAAAAATTACTGTGAATTATTAAAAAAACTACTACGATTAAATATAAAAAAATACTGTGATTGATTATAAAAATTACTATGATTAAATATAAATATTATTGTTATTGATTATAAAAATTACTATGATTAAATATAAAATTACTGTAATCAAAATTGCTATGATTAAATATAAAAATTACTGTGAATAAGTATAAAAATTACTGGAATTAAGTATCTTTGCTCTAAACTTACCATTCCAATACCTTCAAAAGCATAAATAGCTGTTCCAAAATATAATGGTACTTGATGCCAGCCTGCGAAAGCCTTCACAGTGCTTGTGTGTGGTAAATCTTGTAATATGTAATAGAATGTAACTATTAAACCCCAAGCAGTCATTATGGAAGCAATCAATGAGACAGGAGCTAGGTATTTCAAATTCTTTAGCATACCCAACCCCAACATTGGTGGGAATAACAGAGCTAGGTAGCTGTGGACACCGAGATTCACGTGGAAATAATGCATTGTATCCTGGAGGTTAGTAGCGACAAATAAGAAATAAACACAGCAAAATCCCAATTGTGTTATTACCAAAAATACATTGACAATGTTCCTGAAACAATAATATCTCATGCAGTTATTATCCTATGTTTTCATTTCTATTGAAAATTTTAACATAAATCATTTTCATTGAAATCAAAGTTAAGGTACTAATTTCTAGTTAATAAAATTTAGTTTTATGTAGCTATTATCAGAGATTAGTAAATATTATGTTAACTTTGCTATTACATGTAATCAAAACAATTATTAAAATATCAAACCTACATAATATTACTGGCACTCATTTCTGCTTAAACAAAAGACTTGAAAGTATAGAGCAGTTATGACATAATAGTATTTATAAATAAAAAAGTTATCTAAATTAAAGCTATAAAATATAAAAAAATTCAAGGGTTAAATTTTTGCTTCAATATAAAATAGATACAGAGTAATAAAAAGCTTGATACACCATTTTAAAGGCAAAATATGTTTTGCCAATAATATTTTGTGGGTAATATCTCTAATAAATAAAATAAATAGAGGTAAAATATTTGTAAAATTTCTAGTATATTATACCACTTTACTTAGCATCTGAATATGTAGTGATTTTTTTGAGGATTTTAGCATCTCTAACTTTGAAGAAGAATATATTTTACAAAATTCATATCAATTAGTTAACATTTAGTTCAATATAAAAATACCACAATTGTAGAAACACAATAACAGTCCAGGTTATATTTAGTTTAGAAAACTTACATTAACAATATAGAAAACTAAATATTAGGTATCTGTGTATATTATAAAAATTAACAAATCTTTCACACAATTCTTCTTACATAAATTGTAATTACATGGTTTAAAATTTTTATACTTCAACCAAAGAAAAATTCAAAACACAGGGTTAGAACAGTTTACTATTAAATTCTCACAGAAATAGATTGGGATATGATAGTAAACACTTAATGTACCTGATAGTTTTGGCATGTGGTCTTAAAGGGATGGGTCCCATTGCAAAGGCGTCCTCAACCACGTCGGCGAAACTCATTGCTGGTCTTTGATTTCGTATGCACAATTCACGAGAACACAACACTAATATGTGCATACAATGTGTGCATATCGCACCCATAAACAAAGTTCCAATCACACCTGAATTCGATTAAAAAAACTTTAATATTTATATAATATACACTTTTTTAATTATAGTGTAGAAAGTAATGATCGTACCTAAAACAAGACCGGCGTTTTTAAAACCATCTGGCATCGCTAGAATGCCTGTACCAATATTCCCTTTTAGCAAATGTATTAATGTATCGAAATTTGAAGTTGGATGCTCCAGAAGTCGTTCAGAAGTTGGATTATAGTCAGGTTTTTTAATTTCATCTTTTACTGGTATTGCAGGTGTATTCGCCAGTTCCACATTTTGAACTTCTATGTTATCGAAGGGAATATTTGGGCCTATAAGAAGCGGTTGCTTTTCGTCACTCATTTTTAATTTTCATTAATATTTAACAACCGTTAAAATCTTGCAAGTATTTAATAATACTGTTATTCAATGTTAGCACCAAACTATTTAATTCATGTTTTTTTATTAATATTACACAATTAGTTACGATAACAAGGCTTATCAGTGTTTTCTATATTTTACTCTTTCACATTTCATAACAAAAACATACAAAATATTTTGATAAACCATTGATCGATCCGCTACAATCAATGGAGAACTTTCAATTAATACTTTGACAGTTTAGTGAATGAGGTTGAACTACTTGTCAAACAGATTTGTACAAGAATGAAAATTACGAATGAATGGAATGAGTAACACATGAAAACTGGGTTGCTAGATAAATTTAATTCCTGCCACATATCAATGATTAAAAAAAATGTTTTATTGTTATTGTAAATTTTCGCAAATTAGCAAAAGTTTGTAATAAATATGAATAATTAAATAAAAATGTATATTATTCTTATTGTTTAAACTTAGCTAAGATAATTTAAAACTGTTGATTTAACTATAACATTGAAATATTAATCTTTCCCACAAAGTCCATCTGGCTTGTTTCAGCCCGTATGGTTTTACAAAGTGTGGCTTAAATTATTCTCATTAAATATCAAAATATTCGTACTTTAAACAATGAATAATACGTAGTATTACTATTTAATCTGAGCATTGAATGAAAACTTCCGACAAGTAAGTTCCAATGTTTCTTCATATTTATTGAATCTTACGAAAAATATATACAGTTGTGATTCCCATTGATTAAGTGATGTGTGGATTAAATGCAAATGTGATTCCTAGGAATGATTGATCCATTTTATATTATTTTATTTGTTTTAATATTATAATTATGGACAATGAGAAAAATAGTTCCGCTAGGAGTAAACTTTTAAAAGACGTGTACTATTTTGTGTTCTTCTATGTACACTGTTGACTTTGCTCTATACCTATACTTCGTTACTTTGTTGTCTATTACTAAATGTCACGTCAATGTCACATCACTACGTTTTTATTTTTGTTGCAATTTTAAAAATTAATTGTAAAAACATAGTAATTACATAGGTCAAACCAAACAATGTGAAACAGTAAATAAAAGACAGATTTTGTAAACCTTCTTAAGCTTCCATAGACCTTTTAGTTAATAAATTTATTCGAAACACTGCGTCCTATTATTTTGTTTTAACTACTGAAAAAACAAGAAAGAAAATGGGAAATGCAGGTAGCAATCAGCCAAAAGAGTGGCACAAAGAACACGGTACAAAACACTCTGATGTTGGTCCATCTTCACCTGCCAAAGAAGGTGAAGCTTTTACTTTTGATAAAAAAGTAGATGATGACCGTGGAGGACGTGATGACGACAATAACATTGAAGACGGCGCTCCTTATTACACCAAGGCAGTTCCGGAACACGAACCAGAGGAGACAACAATGCGGGAGAGGTCCAATACTTTAACTGATGAAAATAAATCATCAGAGTTAGAAAATAAAGTTTTACCTACAGTTTTCAAATGGGAAGGTGGAGGGAAACAGGTATTATTTACATCTGTATAATACTACATTTTTTGAGTTAAACTGTATAAACTGTAGTTGTATTGCCTGATTACTATTTTTTGTTATAAATGCCAGTGTCTAAATTTTTATGTATATATTTTTTTTCTAAATTGCTTTAGTACATAAGTTACACATATTTGTTTAAAAACAAAGTCATACTTGGAAAGTTTCTTTGTCCCCCAAAACATAAAGTTTCTGAAAATGATTGACCAATGATGTACCAGCAATTGTCACAGTTGCATAGTGCTCTAAAGCTTCTTAAAATTAGGAATAGCTAGTGCATTTTTACCTACACTTCGAAGAAACGGAGAATTCCCTAGGGCTTAATTTTTTTGGGACATTTGTTCCGGAATTCAGGACAACACTTAAATACATTAAAAAAAACCTGTTGTTAAAAATAAGTTATTTTATCTATGTTTACCTAAACCAGATGAAATAGTTATAATTTATAACTCCATAATAATATGGTTGTAACGGTGTATGTTATTTATTGTGATATGTCTAGTAGCAAATTTTAGGTAAATAAAAGAATAACTTATTCTATATATTTTTTTGAAGTTATACTTCTTTTGGCGCGTTAGGAAAAAATGATGAGGGTAAATTTTTACGATGCACGCGCACACCATCACGAAAAACCGACATGATGAAGTTAGCTATAGATAACATTTTAGTTTTTATTAAATATTAAATAAACTTTATTTAACTAAATAATGCATTATAATAAAACTTTTAATGTATTAAATACCTTTTTTCTATGGTTAGTGTCATTTTGTCTACAAATGTAAAATAAGGCAAAAGATAAAATTTTTAAAAAGATTTTTATCTTATTACGCCGAAGAAGAATAACTTCTAACGCATGTACATAAGTACATACACATTTTGTTTTTAATGTGTTTTAATATTACATACACATACATATCTTCATGCAAAGTCCCTTGCGGGTAGACAAAGAGTATTGCATCTTTGCACAAGTCCTGCTGACCTGCATAGTTTCCTCCACATTTGTTATTCTTTTTATGCACCATTTTTTTAGATTTTTGAAATATTAGTCTATTAGTAGTAGTATAATGTCAGTAAATTTATTTATGCAACACGATTGACATTTCATTTCATAAATCTCAGTGCTGCATTACCACTATGGTGTCTATTGACACTGCATTTTTTACTATCGCAAAATCAAAACTTGTTAAACCTATTAAAAAAGATAGTAGCTATTTACTCTTTCCTAACACCTAACTTAAATTTATGATCTTTATAAGCTGTTTTCGTCTCATTAACATAATTTAAATTTTAGGTCTTTATTAGTGGAACTTTTACTGACTGGAAAACAATACCAATGGTTAAATCTCATGGAGATTTTGTGACGATTATTGATTTGCCAGAAGGTGAACATCAATATAAGTATTTTGTGGATGGAGAATGGCGTCATGATCCCTCTGTTGTAAGTTTTTCAAGATAATTTCTTGTGTTTCAGTCAATCACCTACTACTTACCTAAAGAGTATTTTATACAGAAATTGTATTTAAATTGACATTATTCTTAGTTAGCACTTCAGAGGAATTTATGGTGATATTTGCATTAAACATGCTGTTCTACATAAATTTGTTAGTGATATTAGTTTACTGGTTTCCATTTTTAACATATAACACAGTACGGAAGCATGTGTGATACTAGCCTCCTGATGTTGTGATAAACACCATAGATTTTACAGGTAAGTTGCTCTCCAGTAGCCAGATTGTTAAATCTACAAGCTACCCTAACTTAATTGGCATATTGGTGGCTGGAAAAATGTTAGGTAGCGGGAAAGTATTTACAGCATGGAGACATTTAACATTCTATATTTAAAAATGTAATATTGATGGACGAGAAGATATTTGTATTATGTGGCATTTTTTAACTTTATTTGTGCATTATCTTTATAAATTGAAAACTTAATTTGCCAATAATCCTAATATGGCCTAAGCCAAACTGTGCATAATTTCTAACCAAATATTTCTTGATCTAATTCTAAATGCTCAGCATTTAGAATAGAATTTTATTTATTGAAATTATCACCGGTAGGTTTAATACATACCGCACCTACAGAGCAATAACAACACTTATACATTTTTTGTCAAAACATTGGTAAATTAAATGAATTTTGACTATATTTTTTTGATTTGAAATCACTTGAACATGAACATTTTTTTGAAAAAAAGGCAATGTTTGTGTTATCAATTTATTTTTTATTCAAGAACAACTGTACAATGTAATAGGGTGTTGAATTTTCAAATGCTGCTCCAGAAAATTCACGTCAGATGCATAAGTGACATTATTGCACCGGTGGTACGATACTTAGTTCACACAAAGTTCCTAGTGATGTAGTATAATCTACATATATTAGTTCCATTAAGTTGTATAAATTTGTTTTTGGTTTTTTTTAAACATTTTTTTTGTGTGGCATACAGTGTCATTGTTCACACCTTGACTAATTTGTGATTCCTATTTTCAGAAATTAGTAGATAATGGTATGGGCTCCAAGAACAATCTGGTCACTGTAAAATTGTCAGACTTCGAAGTTTTTCAAGCACTAGCCAAAGATAGTGAAGGTATTCATAGCAGTGCTCAAACTGAATATTCCCAGGTAAGATTGAGAATTTAATAAAATCATAAAATGTTTTGTTGTTAAAACTGTATCTGTATTTTTACTCTTGCTGTATGAAAGCACTATGTCGTCGCTTAAGTTCTAACACCGCGTATATCAAAATACGCAAGTTTTCAGGAGAGCAAAAGAACAGTTTTATTTTGAGTCAACCAACTGTTTCAACTAAGAGTAATTCAATATAAGATCTTAGTCATCTCACCATTGGTGAGAAAAACTCGTGTTTGATTTGTTAAACAATGCGACTGGTGATTCTCCATCGAATGATATCCATAGCAAATTTTGGTCAAAATATGACCTCCGCAATGATAGAACTTAAACAACGATATTCTTTTCAATATGGATCTACTTTTAATTATTTCTCAAATATGCAACTTATGATAAAATACATCTATATTGAACACACAACACATCTATATCGCCTCAGCTGTGGTCTAACGGTCCGGTGTTGGACTTGACTTCTTGAGGTCCCAGGTACAATCTCCGGGTCGGGCAAGGTCCCAGGTACAATCCCCGGGTCGGGCAACGTCAAGGCAATAAAAAAAATTACTCAAATTAACGTTGCTTGGAATTAGATTTGTGCCCGGTTGGCTTGCCACCTACCACATTGTAGGACTTAGTGTCTTTGGCAAGTTGTGGATGCCCTGGTTGTGCCTCTGCCTATCCCTTCGGAAATATGGGCGTGAAGATACTTGCTTACTTATATGGAGTTAAGATGCACACCTATTTTTAAAATCCTAAAACTACATTAAAAATTGTCCAATATTTTCTTAACAATCAGCCAAATAGTAAAGAATGGTTCACATGCGTCACATGGTCCCAATGTTTTCCTGAAACTGCTTTTTCATAACTTCAAATATTTATTGCAGGAAATTCCACAGTCTAAGCCTTGGGAGAAAGTTTCAGGGCCACCTATTTTGCCACCACATCTGCTACAGGTTATATTGAACAAGGACACACCCTTATCGGTGAGTATTATTTCTTTTGATTACATATTGACTAAGCATTGTTGCCATTAAAAATGGTCACAAAATATATGGTAGCGAATCCTCAAACAACAATCTATATATATAAAACCAAGTTGTGTTAGTTACAGTACTTATAACTTAAGAACAGCTGAACCGATTTGGCTAAAAATTGATAGGGAGGTCCCTTACAACTAGGAAAAGGACATAGGTTAAATTTAGTTTGGTTCAATAGAGAGGAAACTATAAAAAACAACATTATAATTTTTCGCTTACAAACTGAATGGTTAGGACACAGTCGGCTGGAACAGCTAGTGAATTATAAAAAAAACTACACATAAATATAATTTTAAGACCCAGATTTGGTAAGCCCAAAATCCAAAGTAGCCAACCTTTAAGCTTTTATTTTATTTGTTCGGAATATATGTTTTTTGAAAACAATTTAACTTTTTAATTTGTTTTATTTAACTTTTCATAATTTATATTTCCTTTAAAAAGTTTTTTCTTTCAAAATTATTTGTGATAAAATTTAATAAACATTCCTGGACAAATTACACAAATTAAATCTAACTCTAAAGTTAGACTCTAAGTCTCATAAGCTTGTATGTATAGGATAAGCTTTGCATGTGTTTATATTCATATTTGCAGCAATGTATGCTTTCCATCCATAGTCCAGACTTAGCAACATCTATATATACATCTATATACCTCTCCCGTCGGGAATTGAACCTGAGCCTCGCGGATGGTCACTGATATCAGACGTGTATGCTATGCCTCTCGATCAATAAGGCGATTTTATGTATTTTTCTATGAAGGAAAATAAAAATCGGATTTTGACAAAAAGTAATTATTTATCATATCTTCACGCAAAGTCCGTTGAGATGTAAGCAGAAATTATTATAGAGTTCAAATTGTCACGATCCTAGCAAAACTTCCTAACTTCCTTCACATTCATTGCATAAGTTCCGTTAATTTGTTTACGGAATATACCTAGTCATATTTGTAATAATTTTGCTGTTAAAAATAATTGCTGTTTGTAATAATGTTTTTAAAGGAGATATATTTATATCTCCTTTAAAAACATACTACGAAATGTAATTATTACTGAGTATTTACATTTCGTTTTGTTTTAAATGTAATGTAATAAACGCGATAAAACATGTCAATTAGAATGTTAAACTATTCAAAATTGAATTCATTAACATTTCATTATAGACTAGGATTTTGGAACATAAACTAATATTTTTGAAGTGAAAACTTCTTTAGCGGCGTTGCGCACTTTTTTTGGAATATGGTAAAAACTTCTAAACTCGCGTCAGGACACGTGACCTGATCGAAAATTCGTAAGAGGGGTGGAGAGTAAACAGCCGGCGTAGGAGAGGAAGTATCCCTCTCTCTTTCTATGCCGCGGCGAAAATGTATGCCTGCGCCTGCTGTTTTGTTTAGACGGCGCAAAGCGCTTGCGTGAATGTTCATGGTGTCATGTTTGTGTACGATAGCGCAGTAAATGAATATTGTATTCTTCCACATAAATGATAGTACTTTCATTCTGACAATTAAAGCAATTCGTGCAGAATTATTCCCTAACCATTCCAAAATAACAAAAATGCACAACGTTAATATTCAAGTTTTTACTTCTGCCGGCACTCCCGGAGTGCAACCCGTCGTTTTTTTTATTAAAATCAAAACGGTTTTATGGTGGAAGTGCTTACATTCAAAATTTTGTTTCTTTGAAAAATATACTGTCTGCTGTCATCTTACTTGTCTGATTTAACATTTACAGTGCGAACCCACACTGCTGCCAGAACCCAACCACGTGATGCTTAACCACTTGTATGCTCTTTCAATCAAGGATGGAGTGATGGTGCTTTCTGCCACTCATAGGTACAGGAAGAAATATGTCACCACGCTTTTGTACAAACCAATTTAGTTTGGTCCTCGAATGTATATGTGCTTATTTAATTTATAGATGAATAATGATTGGTATTTGTGATTTAGGCTATTGTAGATAGGAATAATTAATTATGTATAAATATGTGGCTTTGTGCAATAGGTACATGATTCTGGATAAATAAATCTTGATTTTGTTATAAAATCGTTGTTTTACTTAGTTATGCAAGTTTCAGAGTTGGCGACATACTTGAGGGGTTATAATAAATATTTTTCGCATGCTTTACCAGCCAGCATTTAATCATACTATTGGTCGAAATTCGACCAAAATGAAATTTAATATCTTGTTGATAAGAATGCCATTTTTATTTCTCAAGACCAACTACTTTGTTTCCAAACTTTCCATCTGTGATCTTTTATCGTTATCATCAATATATTTATTTGTGTGTGTCAAGTGCATGGTAGTGTGGGTAATGTTTAATTTATTGATTTAATATACTTTATAAGAATTATTATTGAAAACTATTCCCGTTCTGTTCTTCTCCTGTAACTGTGTCAAATTTTATGCTCCTGCGTCCTCGTAATTTTTATAAAAAGGGGTCCAAAGTTTTGGCATCACGTATTAATATATAAATTTTTGGCTTAGGGATTTGATATCTTCCTAACATATCCGATTTTGATATTTTTAATCCTGTGTTACAGATGAACGGTAAAAGTATAAGACAACAATGGAAACCAAAAAATAGCGCATTTAAATAAATTTATAGGTAAAGTTAGTAGCGTAAACCGGTAGGCTATTTACAAAGTAATAAATTATAAGTGATACGTAAAACAGTACAAGTGTTTCTTTGTTTAAAAATATGAATATTTGAAAGTTTTACCAAGCGCCGACGATGGAACATTTTAAATGTACATTGTTTATGTTATATGCCAGATGAAGCGCAAAACAATGTGTGCATGTCCTTCCCTAATGACAAGAATAAGCACGTGCTATAATAATGCGGTAAAAAAATACTAACTTCAATTTAAATATTATCCAAGTGAACAAAAACATGCATTATTAAGTGTTACTCAAAACCACTACTTCGATTTTTATTAAATTCAAATGAGACCGGAAAACATCTGCTTGCCTGGAAAAGAATCACTAAAATTGCCCACCAAGTAGAAATCTATAACAAATATGTGAAACTAAGTTTCTGCTTTCTGGAAGTTGGTGAAAAGCTAAATATTATGACATTTCTGTTTTGAGTATTAAATCAACTTTCCTGTCTGTCGGAAATTCTAGTAGAAGATCCGAACCTACATCGACTTACACCAAGCTGATAATAGAATAAAACATATTTTATAGTTAAGTTAGCATTTTA
This sequence comes from Calephelis nemesis, assembly GCA_002245505.1. Lineage (NCBI taxonomy): Eukaryota > Metazoa > Arthropoda > Insecta > Lepidoptera > Riodinidae > Calephelis > Calephelis nemesis. Next base: position 44,518 of record NJDD01006378.1, on the reverse strand, counting down.
GCGATCATATTAAAAGTGGGTTGCCTTTAATTGTAATAAATTTTAATAAAACTGCACATGTGGTGATACATTTTTTTTCTATTATCCGATTCCGTGAAAGTTACTAGCGTCGACAATTATCTGTTTATACCTGGCAATTCAGATATATAACAGGCAACCCAACTTCTGCAACTTCGTCTTAAGGATAGCGCCCATTTGGACGGGGCGGGACGGGGTGCAACGCAGCTCAATAATCCGCCTAGATCGCTTGCATACATTTTGTATGGAGCAACGCCCACTGTGACGGGGCGCATCGGCGCGGATTTTTCCGCCAAGCACCCCGCGCGCATTCCCCGATGCGGCCTACCACGGCCTACAGTGACCAAAGATCACAATATCACTATTAAGAATAGAGCACTCATGGCATTTAATGCCTAAGTTTCATATGATAACTACTAGTGGCAACACTTTCCATACTTGACGATTTGTGTGACAACTACAAGATGGCGCCACTTTGCATACTTGACGATTTAGAAGTCGAATGGCATCTCTATTTCTATACTCTACTCTGGTACCTACTGAGTAACAAAAATCTGACGATGCGATGCGGCCCGGCCCGCGTCAGGTGCTTTACAATGCCATGCGCCCCAGCCCGACACTCTTTGCCCCGTCAGCAGTGGGCGCTATTCTTTATACCTAGTTTAAGTCGGAATAAAACTGTAATATTGCATCAATTAATGAATAAAAAAAATTTAAATAAAATGTCCTGAATTTTTTAAACAACCCATTTTTAATATATTTTCTGATATACTAAATTTGATATAAAACCGGTTTCATCCTATTATCAGCTCGGTGTAAGTCGACCTAACTTCGGATCTTAGACTATTCAGTTCTATCACCGAACAGATTTTTTTTTTAATTTTATTATTGATTTTGTACTCGAAAGTCCTTTTAAATAGGTGATGAATGATTTATATGTTCCTTCGAAATTCGAAGACAGTTCAAATCCAAAAATATATTTGTATTGGGCGTATACATACAATGTTACGAAGGATAGTTTTTATTTTTTTTCCACCGGTCCCGATTAGACCAACAAGGTCGTTGATGTTTCACAAATGACATGTGTTTATGAAAATAGGTCTCTCACATTTTAAAGTAAAGTAAGTACCTTTACGCCCATATCCCCGAAGCGGTAGGCAGAGGCACAACCAGGGCACCCACGAC
>NJDD01006378.1:18666-33246 GCA_002245505.1 Calephelis nemesis | reverse complement strand
TAAAATAATCTTCTTAATCTCATGTAGGTAATTCTCCAAAATATGTTTGACTTGACAGTATTTCAATAACATTCAATTCCAAATTTTAAAAGAAGCCAGATGACATCTCAAAAAAGCTAAAAAGAGATGGATTTGTTTAATAAAAACAGCTAATTATTTTTAATAACTTGAAGCTCGAGTAAAATTCGTGCTGTCATCAAATTTAGGTTTTGTTTAGAAAGATATATTTCATTGTCAAAAGTTTTTTTTCCGCTGAACGTGATTTAATAATCCATATTTCTTCACATTTTTAATTTACAACGACAATAACTATAATATGTTTTGGTTTTGTCACACTTTACACCATTTAAAAAAGCTTCGTCTCTATTTTAACAAAAACAATTTCTACAAATGGCCGATTGCTCTGTGAACATTCAAAGGATTTCTTCATTAGTCTATTATTATTTCCAATATACGCATGCGTAATTTTATTCTAGTAGAAGTAAGCAAACTTTAAGTTTTATAGAGAGTTTCAAAATATAAAAAGGGAGCTTAGGGCTAAACACATTTTTTAGAGCTGACTATTGAATTAAACCTAAAGATTGCAACCCTGGCAGCATTGATGACATTTGTATTCTATTTGCTTGTTGATAATTGACAAATGACAATTGACAAAATTGGAAAACTGAAAAGTACGAACGTCAGTCGTCAATAAAACAAGATAAAATAATTGAACGAGTGCTGAAGTTACGACGAATATCCTGAATTTCCGTACCAGAAAAGGAAACCTTCGATTTATTCACGTATAAGCATGAGCAAACAAAAATAACGAGCTGTAGAACGACAAACTTACGCATCTAAATCTTTGATAAACAAATAAATCTTATCATATGTCTCAAGCCTGTATGGATTATCAACAGTGAATCTCTAAACATTAAGAATGACCGCTGAAGAAGAGGATAGTACTTGGTAAGCATAAAGTAAATCAAATTAATAAAGCTATTACAGTAAATGTGTTATTGTTATGAGTATCATGATTCTTAAACAAATATATCAGTTTTGGTGTGTAATTACTTTTGTAGATTTGATTATTAGCAGAAAATGAGTTATCAATTGCCTTGTGTTAATGACTACGAGACTTAGGAGCATGTTCTGAATAATATCCCCTTTGTGGAGATTTTGCCACAAGTTATGGAGTCCCTTAATTTGTCTTTTACTTTTCTCCCTACTTTGTCTTACATGTCACCCAATTATTTGTAAATCACCTACTAGTTTAAAATCATGGAACAATTTGTAACAACTAGAGATTATTTTGAATATGTACACAAATGTATGTGGTATAAATAACTATTTTGTTAGTTTTTTTAGGGTCAAAATTTTACCAGAGTTAAGTTTTGTAATATTGCCAAACAGTTGACTACTGGCTAGGATTTGCCATGATATTGTTTAAATTAAAAACTATTTTGATAATATTTTTTACCTTAATATCTTAATCTTACAAAAACTGTGAAGGTATGATTTCAGAGTTTGGCCTTGACACCAATGACTTTGAAGCAGAAACTCAACTTACTAATTTATGAATAATCAACATTTTGTCATATTTATGTAAATTAATACAACTACTGATACAGTATCTAGGAGTAAAATTTTACTGTTTCTGTGTGTTTCAGTTTCTTTTTATTATTTTATTGTAGTATCCTTATCTTACCTGCTGAAAAGTGTACAAGGGGTCAAAGGTGGAATTTTACTATTCAAGAAACTATTCAGTCTCTCTCAAAATATACTTAATTTAGTCAAAATTCTCATGAAATTGTACCTTTTTAGGAAGATAATTTTATTCCTTTAAATAATAAAAGAGGAAGTTTTTTAAAAAAATACCCTAGTTCTTATAATTTTTTGCAATGTATTTCTAATTATTGTTTCTGTATATATAATTTTATATTTGCGTATAGTGTACTTCTGATAGCCCAGTTGCTTATGAAGAATAGCTAAACTGTTGCACTATGCTATATTATATGCTATGCAGTTATTTTCAGATAAGACTTATCACAATACTTACTGCCATTGACACTAGATTGTCAATTTTTGTAGTTTGTAATCCACTGCCTTGCTGCAGTACAATAATATCAGTATCTACTATTTTATTGTTATTTCATTAAGGATAATGCCAAAAACTTTATAATTACATTATCTTAATCACTACAAAAAAATGGAAACTCCACAAAATATCTTACTAAATGGTAGTTGTCATTTATCATCAGAGCAATTTTCTGTGTGTTTTCTAACTTAATAGTTGCTTCATAATATCTTTGATGGTTACCCGACAGTAATATACATTTGGTCTATTTTACAGGCTTATAGAATTGGAGTCCGCTCTCCTTGATGGCTGTACACCACAGGAAATAAATAGCATAACTAAAGGTAAAAAAATTCCAGAGAGCTTAAGACCAGATGTGTGGCTTGTTTGTCTAAACTGTCAAGATGTTGGCAATCAATTACTTTCATTTGATGAAATGTTTGATTTGGTTAACCAAAATGAATTAAGGGATGATGTGAAAAAGTTTGCAAAAAAGTTGGATAATGAGGATGATGAGAAATTATCAGTGATATCTGATATTGAGTCCATAATAACCTTTTATTGTAAATCTAAATCAATAAATTATTCCTCGAATAATGGTTGGATTGAAATTTTATTTCCTTTGCTAAGTTTAAAGTTGCCTAGGTCAGATACTTACAACTTGTTTGAGAAGATATTAAAGCTATACATTCCAAATGGCTGTACTGCTAATGGAGTTCCCTTCCATATATTAAGATTAGTCATCCAATATCATGACCCAGAGTTATGTTCTTTTTTGGATACAAAAAGAATCACACCAGAACAATACTGTATGCCATGGCTAAGGTCATTGTTCTCAGGTACTTGTCATCTAGAAGTTGTCCTATTTATGTGGGACTTATACTTCCAAAGGTCTGATCCATTTTTTATATTTTTCTTATGCCTTATTATGATTATAAATGCTAGAGAACAGTTACTACAGATGAAAAATGAAGACAAGGCTACAATTATTCAGACTCTTAGTAAGATGCCAGGTGATTTAGATGCAAATGATGTTTCAGATTTTTGTTCATTGGCACATTATTATTCCTTGAAAACACCTGTGTCATTTCGTGAAGATGTAATAGATGTTTTATTTTCTGACAGTGGTTTGAACATAAATTCAAAACTGTATTCTCAGGCTCTTTGCCTTCCTGTAGCTGTACATGAATTAATAGAAAGTGCAACAGTAGACGCTGCCGATGTTGACACTGTTAAATTCTTTTTGGTTGATTGTCGTCCGGCTGAACAATACAATGCTGGACATTTGTCTACTGCGTTTCATTTGGATTGTAACCTGATGTTACAAGAGCCTAATGCATTTGATACTGCAGTGCAAGGTCTTCTAAATGCTCAACGTCAAGCTTTAGCCGCTGGATCATTAGCTGCTGGGGAGCATTTGTGCTTTGTTAGTTCTGGTAGGACTGAAGAAGATAGCTATGCTCATATGGTTATAGCATCATTTTTAAAACGAAATACCAAACATGTTTCTATGTTAGATGGAGGATTTGTTGCGATTCATGACTATTTTGGCCCACATATGACTGACTGCTTAGAAGAGCATAACACTTCCATGTGTTTAGTATGTGCTCCAAATAACAACAATATTGGTGTTGAAACCACAAAAACAAAATCAAGGGATAATATACCAGCCATTCAATTGTTTGGAAAATTATCTTCAGCTATGAAAGCCAAAGGGCAAGAAGTGAAAGGAAAACTAATAGAATATATTGTGAATCCAAATTCAACAACTAACAATGGGGAATGGCATGTTTCAGCAAATGATAGAAAAGAACACAGGTACAGAAATGTTCCCCCTGTTTTTAGTATTAATGATGAAGATGATGATTTCCAATCTGATGGGAAAAATGATAGTTTAAGTAAAGATTATGCAGATGAAATTGTAGATGTTCAAACATTCCTGAAAGGATCAAATGTAGTTGACCATTTTTCTTGTCAAGAAGTATTGTCTAATGGGTATATGTTTGATTCTCATCTTGTAGTCACAACAACACATTTAATAATTTTACGTGAGATACAGAATAAGAAAGGCTCGGCCAAAGTACTTTCAAGACGACCACTTGCAACAATAGTTAAAATAACGGCTAAGAAGAGGCATCCAGAACTAATAACATTTAAATATGGTATCCCCGATGGAGATAATTTGTTAATTAAAGATATGGATCGATTTTTAATTCCTAATGCAGCAATAGCTACAAAAGTAGTTTCAAATCAAATAGTTACGCAATTGGATAGCAAATTACAGTAGTAAATAGAAAAGTAAACTGTCAAAAAATTATAGAAAATTGAACTGCCAGTAGTTTTGTGCATTAAATAATATAGGAATACTAATGTACTGGAATGAAGTGATATAATGACTATATGTCAAAAGGATACTTAGGCTAAATTATACGAGTCTAATCTCCCCATAGTATTGAGATTTATTTTCAAAGTCTAGAAGAATTTAACACAGTCCAGTAATTTTAAAATTATTTTTTAAACGTAGCTGTAGAGGCCTAAATTAAACATTACGACATTTTTCAATTAAGTACTTAAGTTTTAAGTGCTATACATGTTACACATGTTGCAAAATTACATCGATCTAAAAAGCTGCGGCGATTGCGTCATTGAAAAGTTAAAGTGTGTGCGCGAGATTATTTTGCTGGATCCACACATTTGCCAAGCTTCCACAAACCATTACAACGCAAACGTGTGGATAGGGTGTTGGGTTGGGTTTGTATAGGTTTGCCAGGATTTGTAGCCGATCCCATCGCGTATCGGTTTTTTAACACAAATCAAAGGAATTTGCTGCAAGCGCTTGCCAACTGTTTCCATGTTTAAATTACGCATTTTCAATTAATAAAAATGTGTATCTGGTCTAATGATGAAATCATATTCTTCTTGAAACCAACACCCAACATTTGGAATCCCAAAACCAAGATCACAGAGATAAAAAAATAGGCAACACATGGAATCGTTTAAGTGAAGTTATAAAGAAAAGAGTTAAAGAATTTTAAGAGAAATTTACCATCTTCTCTGACAATTTTATCGTTTACTTTTATTATCCCCTTTTAATTTTTTTTAAAGAAGTTAAGTCAAAGTTTTAGCTTACAACGGCTGGACGTCCGTCACGTTTGTTTGTTCAAAACACTAACACATCTGCAAATGTGGATGCCGCCGTTTGGAATTTCGATCACCTAATTTATCCAGTATAGTTTTGTAGTTTGTGGCAAACGGCAACGTGTGGATCTAGCATTATAAAAGACCGATTGTAGACAGTCTTGGTGTTGTATCCATTATTTGTGACATGTGAATCATTCCATAGGTTAAGTATTTGCATTTTTATCAAAATAATTGCAATTTTAGAAGGCACATAATAAGGTAAGATCAGAAATTCACGAGCAAAGCTTTTGATAAGATGAAACATTATGCAATTTATTATTATTAGGGCATAATCTCTGTCTTTTGCCATAAAAACTTAAAAAAGAGTAAGAGTAAAGTTATAAATAAATAATATTTAAATATCTGCATTGTATTTTATAATTATTAGTCGTATACGGTATCTTTATTAGCAGATGTTTGTGTTTAATTGTCAGATTCGTTGATTTACGAATTTTTCTATTAAAAATACTATAATGATACTTCACTCTTTGATTTTCTTAACTTACTGTAAATATTTTTGTATGCCATCTCTGCTCAAGTCAGGCAGGTTTGACTGATAAATGTATATTTTAGACATTTCGAAAGCACTTTGTACCGCATGGCATAGACAGCTGGTGAATAAAATTTGTATGAGTAAAATAAAAGTACAGTTTCTCTTATTTTTTTGTATTTTTTCCAGTTTTTCTTTAAATTAGAACCTTCATCAAACTAATTGGTGAAGTGGTATTTGAGTTTGATGCTTAGCAATGTAGTGATTTTTTATGTACCTAAAACAGAAAATTAATAAGTACTTTTTGTACAATATATTTAATAATTTAAGTTACGTCTCATTAAAACTTTAGAAGATAATTAATTTATAGATTTTTTGTTAATTACCTTATATAATGTTTTGTAAGTAAAATGTTTTATTTGTTAAAATTATTGCTATGTTGATTGATTGTCAGTTTTATGGATCCAGAGTGCAATAACTTTGTTAACGGTAAATTCTAGAACAATTTTACCACGTGATTCGTTTCAGCTAAGTTGTCGACCGCTTTCAATAATCTATCTGCAGTTAGTGATAGGCCTGTTGGAATTTTGTTAAGATATTTGTGTTAAATGATGAAAAGTAATGGTGATTGCCTGTGAACTAATCTAAAGTAGACCTGTAAAAGACCTGTGTAAGATAAATTATCTTGGATAGATTATTGAAATTTGCCGTTAATCGACATGATTCAAAGCTCACCTACTTACTTGCCTAATAATGTTACATGGTAATGGTACATGGTAATGTACAAATGACTATCTGATGCTATTATGGTAGTTTGTATATTACTATCTACAATATAAATATAGTCTACAAACAGATTTTCACTAAACAGACTGTAACTAAGTATCTCAGCCCATCCACAGAGTCCAGCTGATGCTCACTAAGCTCCACGATGAGCTTCCTGAAGAATTGTCGCTCTAGAGAAGCTTTGTCATTAGCTTATAAATCTGTTTTAGGTTGAAAGGCTGGATGGAAAAATACTGGTGGTCCGTAAGCTTGCTAATTCTTTACTTATTGTATATTGATATACTTTTAATGTTTTCTTATAAGTATTTGTTTCCAGTGTATATTTTGCACAATATACATATAAGTTACTACAAATAAAGTATTAACACGAGATATGCCTACTAGTCAAGACCAACCAACTTCAAATTTTTTATGTCGTGATGCAACGAATATTTTACAAATTCCAATGTATTGACATACACCGCCTTACCACAGAAAAATGAACAGTTCCTACTACTATTTAAATTATACGCTTCGGCTTTACACTTTTTACACATTATACTTTTTTAAATTGGCTGATCTAATCTAAATTTAAGCGAAATAATTAACTATATAGATATACTTAAAATACAGTCGGATTTCCGAAGCTTGACGAATATAGCCGAAGGGCATAATTTTAATAGTACTACCTGTTTAACAAAACAGTGTCTAAAATTGACGTCTCACCAATAATATGCTACAATGTGGATGACGTGTTAGCATGTCATTGGTTGAAAATTCAATTTTAGATTGTTAAGTACGTGTTCAACGAGTGTTTAATTTAATATGACTGACACAGTTTATAAATGGCTTGTTTTTCAAACGACTCATTATTATAAACTAGCTGTTCCCGCGATCTTCATTTCGCCCGTGCAGTTTGTATGGGAAAAATTTAAATGTTGTTTTTTCTAGTTTTATTACAACCGAATAGGATAAAAAGTTACCTATGTCCTTCTGCTGGTTCTAATGTACCTCCCCACCAATTTTCAGCCTAATGGTTTAGCCGTTCTTGAGTTATAAACAGTGTAACTAACACTACTTTCTTTTAGATTTATAGATTATTATATAGTATCGTTAATAGATTTTTACCTTTAACTTTTAATCCAGTTTTCCTGTCTTAAATGCAACAACATGTTCCAATAATATCAATTATTTTCGTCATATGTACCTAGTAATTTATTGGATAGAAATATTTATCGCACGAGTTATTTTAATTGTAGTTCTTATTTTTTTTATAATGTTTTATATTTAATCAGAAAACATAAAAAATGCGTGTCGTTGCTTGTCCTTAATTTTGTGATAGTAAAATTGTAGGTACTTTAGTAATAAGACAAGTTTAGCCATACTTTTTAAAAAATTGGCAAAGGAATTTATTATTTCTTGTATTCCAGAAGTCAATAATAAATATAGAATATTATAGAACATTTTGTTTTTACTTTTTCGTAATTTTAAGTAAATTACTGCTGAATTCTCACTCATCATATAGGTGTTACGGTGTTAAGAGATTTGTCAACGAGGTACCTAACAGGGGGCCGATTATGTATCTCAGTGGCCAACTCAAAATGGAAAAGTGTACATCAAATACCTGTCAAATGACCTCATTTGTGTTTGCTATCTCTATTGTATTTTTGTTGATCACTGTAGATAGCAAATATAAAACACGTCATTTGACAGCTATTTAACTTGACTGTTGATCACCTTACTCCTTAGAGGGCTTTCCTGCATTATGTTAAGGTCTTGTTACTTACGTCAAACTATTATATTAAATCTAAGCGTACGTAGTAGCCTGCGGTGTCAGCAGAACATTTTCTTACCATTGCTAGTAGATTTCCTGAAGTTTTTAATCACGGACTCGGTCCCTGATCCAGGTACAAGCCTGTACCGTGGTTTTACGGCTTATCGGTAAAGCTCGCTCCAGCATTACTTTTGTACTACACTCGGCTTGCTCAAAACCGTTCCTTTCGCATCAAGGAGATGTGGGTAATGTCCTCCTTTATCATTTAAATAAGATCGCCTCGCAAGTCTCAAATAATTTTTTTTATAAGAAAAGGTAAGATTGGAATCGGCTAAAGTAGTGACTGAAAGAAGAATTAAAGATACTGTAAAAATAATACTTAGGATTATTGATTAGACAGAGTTTGTTGGTTCTCAGAGATGTGACTAATTTGAAATACTTACTTCTATTTTAAATGCAATTACAAAATGCAAAATTTTGTATTTTGCATTTTGTAAGTTTGAATTGTTTGTGTGTATATGTGTATTTGTCTGTTGTACCTAGCTCTTAAACAATTGTAATGAGCTGTTTTAACCTTCGACGCAAAATGAGACGTATAACTAACACTTGACAGAAAACGTACATACATAGGTACGGTACCTACCTATTCTGTGGCAATAAATTTTGAACGGTTTGACCTATTTCAATGCGGATAGTTTTGGTTGAAAGCTGACGTAAGCGAAATGATTTTCATATAGGAAAATTACAGGTTTTGTCGGGAGTTCATTGATTTTTTTAAATTTTAGGCTATTTTCCCCGTTTCGTCCGTCCGTTTTTGTCCATGTTCCTTTGCAGAATAGATCCAAAGAGTAAAGTAACTGTCCATAAAGGAAAATAGATCATCTGCCTCACTGCCAGGCGCATAGATCATCTGCCTCACTGCCAGGCGCGAAGAGAACTAACACTGTGACATCCGACCAGGTGGTATAGTTTCTTAGCGACTTGCCCGGATTGGAACAACTGCCTTACCTAATATAACCATAACGCCATAACGTGCTTGCTATTAAGGTTTTTTTATGTTAATGGAAGGCAAACAAGCAGACGGATTTCCTGGTGGTAAGAAATTCACGCTGCGCCGCCTAGAGACACCAAAGGTAGTAATGCTGCTTTGCAACCTGAGGCTGTGATGTTAGACCTCGAGCAAAAGTAAATTTACCGGCTACCTTAGCCTTCGAATAGAAATACGTCAACGGCAAGTATTGGACGCTATGGTGGCAGGAATAGGTAAGATGGTGGTGGATTGGAGCGAGTCGCTGCGAAACTCTACCACCTAGTAAATAATGTAATGTAATAAATGTGTTCCGGGGTTCAGAGGACTTTGGTGGGTGGTGTGATTTTCTTACCATCAGGAAATCTGTCTGCTTGATTGCCTTCCAATTCCAATTATCTATACCCGTCTAATTGTTATTAATAAAAGTAAAGTTTAATAATAATAAAATAAGAACTAAATGAACAATCAACCGAAACAAATCATAGCACAAGTCACAAAATGGAGCCATGCATCAGCATGTCTATCTTTCCGTTAGTCTAGTTTTTTCTTTATTTTAATAAATTGAGTATTATTATTAATAATATAACAGAGTTTATCGATACGCGTAAAAAATATGACCAAAATGTGATACATAAGATGCTATTTGGCTCGGCATTGTATTTCTATTCTACTTTGTTATGATAAATACCTAAAGTATACATATAAAAATCAAATCAAAAGGTATTTTATTTTGAAAAAGTATTTTGAAAATATCTATTTTGTATTCAGCATTTGAAATACATAACGCAAAACTATTTTGCATTTTGTATTTGAAATAGTAAATCTGGAAATTGTTTTGCTTTTGTATTTAAATGCTTTTTTAAAAACCATTTTGTACATCTCTGTTGGTTCTCGAGTAAACTTCAGGTAGAAAGTGGTCCATGTCCTTTCAGCGTTGCAAAATTGTAAAAATACTGATTTGAATTTCAATAGGTACTATATCGTCAAAGTAGCCATAAAATTGAGTATTTTCCTCATTTTCTTCGGGATGATATGAATAGGGGAAGGTTGCGATCATTGGACCGGCTCTTTCATTGGACCACCTATGTTTTTCAAAAACTATGCGTGTCACAGCAAGTTGAATGTGTTCATAGGCAACAGTACTGATCCCCTTGCCCCCCCCGCTAAACCTCAGTGCGCTCGTGACGCGTGGCAAGTAGTGACGGGAGTATATGTGTTAGCGGTGACCAAAATATAAAAACCGTGCCATCAAAAAAATGATGTAAGTAGTATTGTATTTCTTCATGTTTGATGATTTTATTATATCATATAGCAAATTTATCTGTGCTCACATAGACTATGAAGTTTTGTAACAAATTTTGCACGATTTTTAATACCTGCTTTCGTTCTGTTTATATACCTAGTTTCCATCAATGGACCACTATGGTGACGCCACTATTGGACCAGTCCAATCAAAGAAACTTAATGAATTATCTATTTTCACTTAGTATAATCCCAAGAAATGTTTTTGACTTCCTGAATTTCGTTTACATTTTCTTGATACTCCTAAAAAATTTAATATATGTATGTAAACTGCAGCAATATCGGAAATGCAATATCAAAATCAATAAAAACCTAAAGATTTTCGTATTGTGTAGGTATATTAGTATTTAACGTATTTGCTGCTTACCTAACTTTTTGTTACAATTAGACTTTATTTCGTTATTTCAGAATGTCGACAGAGAAAGAAAAGATAAATGTTATTGTTGGAATGAAACTAGTATGAATCGTTAAGAAAAAAACTATTGGAATAAACGAAGCGAGTCAAATCCATAGTTTACCAAAAGCTACATTAAAAAGAAGATTGAACGGGAAAAACAAAAAAGCTTTCGAAGAAGTAGAATATTATGACTGTTACAAAAACTAATTATTGAATAAAAAAATATTTTTTATATTGTGTTTCACTTAGTCACCTTCATTGGACCGTTAATACAAATATGTCTAAGTCCAATGATGGCAACTTAGTGGTCCATTCAAGGAAACGGTGGTCCAAAGAAAGCAACTCCTCATTGAAAAGTTATGTTAGTATATTTCTAAAACCTATCAACTTTCATTACCAATAATTTAAATACCATTAATTTACATAAACAGCATCACATCCCTACAAATGGTTTTCATTTTTCGATGATATTTCATGAGAAATTACTTTCTAAATTTAACTGGTCCAATCATAGCAACCTTCCCCTACACTAATTTGATACAAATATATTTTTAACCTTGTTATAGTGCATTTTCATATATGGAAAAACCTCAAAACTACTTAGGTACGGAAGTTGGTAGACTTGTACAGATGACCTAAGATCCATGATGTAAAATAGCGACGTACCAGTAACATCTTTGGTAATTGTGGGCAACGCTTGTCTATCAGGAGAGCCGCCTTTTGGTTTGCTATCTCATAACATAACAAATGGTACCTAGCAATAATTAACGGTATCAATTATCATGTTAAATTTAGGTTTGGATTTAGCATCTTTATACAGTTAAATTGGATTAAGATGGCAATGTTTTGAAATAGATAACAATTTTTTTCGGTCGAGTTTTTATTAATGTTTAAAAACAACATAAAAGTGCTGTAGGTAGGTGCTTGTAAGTTCTTTTTTTATGAAGTCTAGTGTAGGAGCTCCTCATTTTGCCCTTCCCCAAATCCGGCTTCGCAGATAATTGCCAGTTGGGTACAGTCGTTCTTTTAGGCCCATTATTCAAACTAGCTTAAAGTCATGAGAAAATATATATAAGTGGAAAAGGGATAAAACAAAAACCAATATCATTGGACAGTCCGAATAATTTATTGTTTTCATGTTAACAAAAACAACTTCATTTAATAGAAGTAAGTATGAAAAAAAAAGCTTCTTTTGGACCAAGCTGACGTCAATGTAATCTGTTAATTTAGATCTTCACAAATAAAAAAAATGGAACGATGAAGATTATTGCATTCAATCTTGGTAAATTCGATTTTAAATATTTTGAAAATAACAACGTCACCTTGGTACATGATTAGGTACAGTTCTATAGTGTTTTAGTGTATCATGCTTTTAATTACAATTACAAGCTGATTTTTCACTTTGATACTTTTAAACTCCACTCGCAGTCTTTATTAGGAACCCCCAATGCATTCTTTATAAGACTGCAAAGTCTACTAGTCTAATAAAGTCTAATTAAAAATTAAAGAGCAGCAAATTACTAAAGAGTAATATCTACTATACTTCTAAACCAAATTTATTTATTTAGTAGTAGAATTATGGTAGATTTTATAGAAGATATTACCTACACTTCAACACCGACTACTTATAATTTTAAACTTAAAAGAACGGACTTTGCTCTTGAAAAATCCGTAATTAGAAAAAAAACTGTTGTAGATTCTAGGTTAGTGGTCCCTAACATTTTCAATATCCCATCTTTAAGACCTATTAAACCTAGTAAGAAAACGGCCTTTGTCCCCAAATAATTTTTTAAGCAAACAGTATAAAGAAATAAATAGTTCCTTAGAACCTCGCCGTGTGAAATAGGGAGTATTTGTAGATAGTAAATGCCAGCTTATACCTACGTGTCCCTTCAACGACAAGCTGGCATACTCATCAACATATAGAAAAATACATTTTGTGAATTCGTAAAGGTATAATGCGAGGGTAGAATGAAAAGTGTTCGGCCTAACCAAGAAAATAAACACATACTAAATCAGTTATATTTTTATTTTTCTACATAATCGCCATCAAGTTCGATGCACTTTTGCCATCTCCCATTCAAAGCATTTAGACTGTTGAAAAAAATATTCTTTCTTGGAATCAAAATATACAACTACTGCTGCTTTGGACCTCGACGTTTGTCGAAAATCTTTGACCTCCCAAGTGCTTTTAGGTTAGGAAATAGAAAGAATTCTGACGGTGCAAGATCAGGTGAATAAGACGGATACGTTAAAAGTTTAAAGCTACAGTTGTGGATTGCAGCCATTGATTGCATAGCTGTGTGTACAGAGGCGTTATCTTGATGAAACAGAACTTTCTTTCTGAGCATTCGTGGACGTTTTTCTTTTATTTCTTCTCGTAAACGACCTAGTAAGACACAGTAGTAATGAGAGTTTACAGTCTGACCCCTTTCAAGGTAATCCTTGAAAGGGGTACCAATTATATTCAGTAGTCCCAGAATGTTGAAGCCATTATCTTGTTTGCCGACAAAATCGCCTTATCCTTTTTGGGGTTGATGAATCAGGTCTTTTCCACTGTTTTGATTGTTGTTTTGTTTCTGGCGTACAGTAATGCACCCATGTTTCATCCATTGTAACAAAACGATTCAAAAAATCATCTGCATCGGCTTCAAATAACAAAACGATTTAAAAAATCATCTGCATCGGCTTCAAATAACCCCAAACAATCGTGTGAAATATTCAATAGCTTCCGTTTTTGTTCAATTGAAAGCAGTCGCGGAACCCACCTCACAGGCAATTTGTAGAAACCCAATTTTTTTACTAAGATATTTTGAGTTCATTCATAAGAAATGTCTATAATCTCGGCTAACTCTATAATTTTTAATCTACGGCCTCCTACAATATAATTTAGTACTTTTTAATGTTTTCTTCAGTATAGTACGTCGAAGGCCTTCTAGATTGGGGTTAATTTTTCACACTCCTGCCACGCTTAATTTCTGCTCTACATTTTTTGACGGATGAATAAGACAGGGCAGAATTCCCTAATGTACTGAACATATCATTATGCAAGATTTTCGGTGATAGCCCCTTCTTGCGGAGGTACCTACTTAATGACGGCACGCTGCTCGATTTGATCAATTTCCAGAAAGTATGTCCAATTGCTTTGTTTAACAATTTATGAAATCACAACTAATTATTGCACATCACAGAACCTATATACCTACTGTCTACCAAGAGTTGCACACGTTTCGAACTTCACACAATTGTCTACTCTAAACTGAACTAAATAATGTGGGTAGATTTGATTTTTAGAAGTGAATGGATCGGTGTTAGGCCGTGTACTTTTCAATTCACCCTCGACCAAGAGCGTCGTCAGCCGATGGCCTAGATGGGGGCAAGTTGATACGGAGATTGAGAAAAATATACATTGTAGGTTCATTCGGAAGCCTCTTGCCCTCGACTTTTTGACTTGCCTTGCATTTCGCTCTAAAGTCTAAATAGTAGCAAACTAAAGCACCCGTCACGAGAAGCTATAAATTATGTAAACAAACATCTTTTACCAAGTATTTTCTTTTACTTCGAGACAACAATAAACTGACCATAT
>NJDD01006378.1:5116-18606 GCA_002245505.1 Calephelis nemesis | reverse complement strand
GAAAAAAATGTCAAAACATACGTAATTTATTATACATATTTAAATTATTAATTAATTAAATATTTAAAAAAATACTTTTATCTTTAAACCAAATGTTGTTAACTCCCGAACGTTTGTTTACATAATTTACAGCTTCTCATGATGGGTACTTTAGAAGAAAAAGTACTAGAATAATCGGTCTAGTCAAGTTAAAGACATAAGATTGTTTACATTATCATTTTTTTTGAATCTCTAGGGGCGGACAGCTACCCCTCTTGCGCCCCCCCTTGGCGACGCCCTTGCATTCTGAAGCAAGACTCAAAACTACTAGTAGGTTTTTGATAACATTAATGTGGCACCATCTCGGAATTATTAACTATTGGAATATTCCCCGGTAACCCTAGAGGTTACAAATTACGATTTATTCAAAAAACTCCTTTCCGTAAGCAAACTTTCGTTAATATAGCAACTTTATAGTAAGTATATATATTGCATAGGCAAACCCAGCATACAATAAGAGGAGGGCATAACAAAAACTCGGTAAGTGGTAGTAGTTACTTGATTCCAAATTTGTGCAATTACTTACTGTACGGGCTACGACCGTACATTGATCATATGCTTAAGCATAATGCAGCATCAGAAGTTTGGTGTCGCGGTCACCGGCCGCGACTCACATAATTTTCATACTTTTCATCAGTTCGTATCCGACCTCCGCGTCGTGCGTTCTCATCAAATCAATATCATTTCTGACTGCGTATTGCTTTTCGAGGTAGCGAAGTTACGAGGTAATTAAAAGTTACCAAAAAAAATAATATGTTTACCTAAACTTAAAAATTCTCAAACTCTGGAATAGCACGGATTTTCATTCGAAATTGACCAAGCAGTTTTTAAAAGGAGCGTTGATAAATTATTTAACAACCGGGAACGCATTTTAATTAAAAATATTCAGGAGTCCAGGATTATTTTAGAAAATCCATTTTTAATATGTTTTATTGTAGACATTAAATTTGTAATAAAATGTGTTTCATTATTTTATTAGCTCGGTGTAGGTCGATGTAGGTTCGGATTTTGTACTAAACGGCCAAATAAGCCATGGCCAAACGTGACTAGTGTCGAGCGGACGGGACATAATATGATGCGAAACACGTGCGTTTACATTACGAAACTGACGACTATCGCGCGGATTCCGAACCTAATTTTTATTTTATGTCAATTGTTACTGAAGTAGCACGTCTCAGACATAATTTATACACAGACTGACTGGTGAGATACCTTCAATACTTATGGAGAGTACTCGGTACTCGATTCTCGTTAACTTGATATAAAAAAATAGACGCTTAATTTTTTATCGAAATATCTCTAAAAATAAGTGAAATTTGGATATTATACTCCGTCACGTGCGACGCGGCACACGATACGCCGCCGCCACCCCCGCCCTCCATCCCGCTACCGCGGTGTCCAATTATTCCGCAGTTAAATACTGGACTCTCGGTGTACTGTGTACGAAGTTTACTAAGAAGCTTTTTAATATTTCGTTTTTATGTTATTTTATTTCATGATATATGTTCGCATACTATCACGTCCTCAAATATTGAAGGTACCTCACCAGTCATCCTGTATAAAAAAATCTTTCTGGTCAAATGACATGAACCGATTTAACGACAAAGTTACTATATTTGCAGCTCGTCCTAAGGGTATTAACGATATTAAATATATAGAAATACTTGTAATAAATTTAATGAACACCTATGCCCAGATATGCAGACATCTATGAGACATTCATCAATTATCAATGAGGCTCGGTTTCGATTACAGAAAGGAACATACATTTGTGTGATGAACATAGATGTCTGAATTTCTGGGTTTATTAAAATTATTATTATTTATGTCAGTTTCGCATTGTAGACGCTCCTGTTTCGCGCACCACGTCCCTCCCGCTTCACGTATCTACCGCGCCCCTCCCCCTTGACGCTTCCATTTGGCTGAAGCTGTAATATTAGAAGATAGATACTCAATTTGCTTGCTTAACCCGATGTTACTTTTAGCAAATAAGTATAATAGGGCTAGGTTTTGCAATAGGGGGTCCTGCATTATTTTGATATTACGCAAAGTTGTTTATCCTTATTTACTTAAAAACTATTTTAATTGGAGAAACGTTAAAATCTATGTATTTTACAAGAAAAAATTATATTAATTTATATATTTCACAATATTTTTATACATATTCTAAGATAAGTATATTACATTTTTATTATTTAACTATAGAAAATGATATGTATTTGTTTGGCGATTTTAATAAAATCTAGGCACAATAATGGTTATTTTAAGCAATCTATTTAATTCTAATCAACACATTAACCTATATAAATGAAGTTATTTATAAAACAGTGATATGTTATCGATATTACATTAACCGTAGATCACTTACTTTTTGAGGTTTGAACTTTAAAGGAATTAGGTAGTTATATTTTTATTTCAAAAGTTATAGTATCTACTGTATTAAATTGAAGTAGATTTTCTTTATAAATAATCAAGTAAAATGTCCTATTAATAGATATGTATGTTTATTATATCCCTTTATATATGCCTACCAAAGCAAAATCGTACTACTGAAGAATGAAGATGGGCACCTACTGTAGTAACGACCAAAGGCTTCTACGATGAATTGCTGAATTACATTTTGATAAAATTTAAAATATTTAGTTCAATTTATAAATAACTATCACAAAAGATATCACCTACAGAAAATAGACAGTGTTAAAATCATTTTCTCATTTACATAGGACTTTTTTATATTTTTTTATAATAATAGGGTACTGAAATGGTATCTCAGATGAAACTTTTGGTCGCCTTCATAATAAAGTTCTATCTTGGCTTTAATAACTACCTTAATTATATTTAAATATATTTAAGACGTTACAGTACTTTGGTCATTATGAAATAAAAGATTAGAGATTTTAAACTATTTTTTCAATTACTAGGAGGCATGTTTTATAGGTAGGTACTTATTTCACCATTTGAAAGATTGCTACATATATACAGGTTGATTGCTTATGTTACGTTACGTAAAGTAGTACTATGTAAATTATGCGCTTCGGCTATATTCATCAAGCTTCGGAAATTCGAATTTATTTTAAAGATATCTATATAGAGTTGTTACTACAAAATTAATCTTTTCGCTTAAATTTCGCTTCGCTTAAACAACTTGCAATCGATAACACTTTCACTCTATGTATGTAATAAATAAATAAATATCTCTGGAAAAGTCACACAAATTGAATCTAACCCTAAAGTAAGCAAATTATATGCTTGTGTTAAGGGTTATTAGTCAACGATACTAATACATATAAATACTTAAATAGATACCAGAATAAATTTAGTAAACGCCCAGACCCGGAAATGTAGACATCTAAATGTTCATCATACAAATGCCTGCCGTCGGGAATCGAACCCGAGCCTCATGGTTGGTCGGCGTAATTAGGCGTGTACGCTAGCCACTCGATCAACCATGCTCCATATATATTATTTATAATTTTTGTTCAACGCAAAAAACAATATGCATGGTTATAAAGTAAACAAAGCATAAAACTGGTTCTCACCTACCACTGTCGCATTCGCAGGCTAGTGACATTTGAAACTTTGAAGCATTTTTGCGAATTATTTTAAATTAATGTTTACATGAGTATATATTACAATTTAGCATTAATGTTTAAAATACATTACCATTTAAGCCTTTATCCCTTTATTTCAAAATTTGACCGGTCCTTTCGAAGTAAACCTGTATAGCACAGACTGAGAGTGTGAGTTTTGAAATAATAAGATTTTTTATGGAGGAAAAGCGGAAAAATGTAAAATGGCTAATAGTTCAAGCCACCGAGCAACTATTAGTTACAGGAAATAGCGTTGCATCCCATATACAGATGCTAAGGCGATCGATTTGACTGCGTATCTATAATATTATTTGGTAGTTCCGTAAGACTGGCCCAAGTAACCAGCATAATATACTTGACCAGCCCTTGTGCTATAAAGAAAACGGTACATTTTTTTTCGCACTTACTATTTTTAGGTTATCGCTATCTTCTTTCAACGATAATAAAAAACGAGACAAAACACGTTTAGTGTTGTCAAAATAGTTTGTTCATAACATTTCAACAGACTTTTAATATATTACTCGGAAAACGTTGATTAAAATGTCGCAACTTAACATGTTTAGACTAATTTAATATAATTGAAATATTCAATCACTTTTCTTTTTGTTTTATTAGAAAATTAAAGCACACACCTAATATAAGTTTAGTTTGTGCACAGCAGAACTGCCAACATTATTGTGTTTTATTTCCCGAACATTAACTGAAAATTAGAGTTTCTTTAGATGAAATTGAATATAAAAACTTCAACGACAGCTACACAGTAGGCATGTCGGTGGCAACTGGCACGTCTATAACATAACCAAGGCGGCGCGCGGCTAATTCTTCCCATAAGAAAAGCTCGGGTGGCTCTTAAATGCTGTCCTGAGTTAAGAATAATTGTAATAATGATCTTGGTCGTAGATCCTGTTATTAAATTTTAGTGAGTACAAACTATCAATGTTAAGAAGGAAACCATTGGAAAATTAGATTGTGTTATGAATAGCTATCTATGTTTAAGCTACGATTTTCTAGCAAACTGGAGCAACCTGTATATATTGACTGTAATTGACTATGTTTGCTATACTTAAGTACCTTCACGCCTTTATCCTCGAAGAGGTAGACAGAAGTACCAACGATTAGCCATAGATACCTACTACTAAGTCCAGTAATGTGATAGTTGGCGACATAGTTGCAATGTTAACGTTGTTTTTATTCGGAAATTGATATTGAAGGACACGAGTCCTCATTATGATTTACCTATTGAAAAAAAAAGTATTTATACTATTTTTGTACCTAAGTAATTTTAATCCGTCTACCTATTAATTTACAAAGGAGATAAAGTTATGGCAGATTCCTTCATTAGAAGCATTTACAATAATTTATTTAATTAACTTACTAAAAATGAACTAATGAACAATCTTAGCACATACTTTAAGAATGGCTAAGATTTCTATCACAGCCTCGGTTGTTTCAGAAAAAATAATAATGGCCAGCTATCAAAAAACATACAGATATGAAGTTAAAGTTACATAAAATAAGAAGAATTTTAAATCTAAGGCAATTCTTCTAGCTTCTGATGTACTTGACCCAAGGCTTGTAATATTTTCTGGATGTTCGTATGTCGTTTCTTTGTACACTTCAACTGTAAAGAGAAAAAAAACTAATTATTGTCATTTAATGATAATAGTAATCTCAGTTGCTCTTTTCGAACTCTTATAATATACCTAGTAACACGAATTTTCAAGTAATACTTTTTTGTATATTAAAAACTGTACTTTTTAAATGACTTCGATATATTCGACTCCCACATTTTTTTCTATGTATGTTACATTATCGATTTCTCCGTGATTTCTGAACGAGTTTTAAAAAATCCTTTTTAATTTGAGCGAAACGCAAATATGTAAATTGCCCATGTCGGATAAATCCGATATATAAACGTGCTTGCGGATAAGATTTAGATACTTGAATTCGCGCCTACACAGCTTTTACCAATGCTGGTGTCCTAACAGAGCGCATGTGACCGCTTCTTTTACTGTCTTCCAAACTTGAGTCTCCATTATATAATTTGATATTGATTTGAAGGGTATGGCAACAACGACACTAATACGTAGACATATTATCTACTTCTAAAACTACGTACTGTAATAAATTTTATAACATCCAGACCCAGAAATACAGATATCTTTGTTCGTCACACAAATGTATGTTCTTGTTGGTAATCAGACGCAAGCCTCGAGTATGATCAGTGGAGTTAGTGGTGTAGTGGTGGAAAGTGCACCAGGTGTACTTTCCACTTGACCAACAACCTGACCACTTAACATCACATCTGATTATATTTTATTATGTTATATTTATCAATAGAGTTTAAGATTTTTTTTATAGAATTAAAAATTAAAATTTATGAGATGTTAGTAATATCTGTCAACACGTCTGGCCACTAGTTAGCGCTTTGATTCATTTTCATCCGCGCAGTAATTGCTCCCGCTTCCCTTTCGCTTTAGTCGCGTAGATTTGGCCGAAGCCTTAACAAATCGCGACGTAGGTAGGTAAAAAATGTTATTAGTTGGTGCCGGTTTTTGCAGGTTTACTACGCTTAATTATTTGTTAGGATGTAACATTCCATAGATTATATTAATACGTAGGCTATAACATTCTAAATAGCAAAAATCTTACCGATAACCGTTTCATTTCTAACATCAGCAAACTTATCTTCGATGCTCCTGAATTCTGGGATGGTGCTAACACACGTGACTTCCAGTCGACCTGTGGCTACCAACTGTAGTTCTGATACAGTCACATACAAGTCCTTCCCTCTGATTGGTCGCCGAGTCCGATGACGACTTATATTTTCTATTTTATTCATTTCGTGTGGCGTCATTTCTTCTATCTGAAAAATTTGAGAGTAAATGATTTATTGAAAGTCACAGTAAAAATAAAAAATTTGGAGCTTTTTTTTTCAAGTTATAAGATAGAGAACAAGCAGATAGTTTTTCAGATGGTTAGAAACCTTTGCCGATAAACACCTTAGATGTTATTAGTATGTTGCTATTTTATGGTCGGGATCTAAGGCTATATTGTGTGTAAGTCTACCTTGGGTGGGATAGCTTTAACCTTCTTCTAATAGCTCTAATCACTGTACTTTTTTTCTTCTAAACATTTTTTATTATTTTTTACGTGTTAAATTTATATCCCGCTTATTCATTGTGATCTAGACACGCGGCAGCGAGTCAAGCCAAGTTCAAGCAAAGAACTGGCTAGCTAGCGCCAAGTGTAATTTTACACGAAACACTTGGTGCCACTTTTGACCCTTTTATAACTCAAAAATTTAACATAAATACATAAAATTACGCGTATGTAATCATATCCATAAGGACATCAAGAATCTCAAATTTCATAAAGCTAGCTTAAACGGTTATAAAGATATGAAGGTCTAAAAGTCGTAAATTTTAGTATCTACTGACTGACTGACATACCTATAGTAGCTAAACCTAACCTACTTCCAGATGACCTATAAGGATGAAATTTGGAATCCAGCTCGGTAATTATGTGTAAACGTAGGAAAAAATCGAAAAATAAAAAAAGTTCAAAAATAGGAACCCCATACAAAAAAAAACGCAAGAAAAAAAAATAAATTAAATACCTGCCTAGTTTTCTTTACAAAGGTAATGATACCCCACCAAAAACATAAACGTAAAAAAGGAGAGCCAAGTTCAATACAAAAATTATGCTTGGTTGTGAACTCCGCCGCAAAAAGAATGGAAATCTTAATGGGTGCTAAGTTCTATGCAAAATCCAAACACTTACCTATTTATAGGAACAAAATAACATTATGATCAAGTATGAAACTCTATTTGTTTGCTTTATTCGATAACTATACCAAATGCTGTTATTTCAAAATAAGAGATCTAATAATAGGTTAGATTTGACTTGACCAGTTTTTATAACATATATTATGTTGAATATTGCTATGAAATAATTGATGTATTAACCCATTTAATATATGCTCGGCTCTTGCAAACTACCTGACTGGAAGGCAGATGATCTATTCTACACAGGTGATCTGGACCACTACGGCCCAAGAGTACCGGGGTGAGAGCGGTTTTGGACACTAGTTCACTTTGAAAATCCCATTTGTACCGGGTTTTTTAGTCACATAGATTCATTTAATTAACCGCTTTAATAAAAATGAGGAGGTTATAAATAAATAAATAATAAATAAATATCACTGGACAACTCACACGAATTGAATCTAACTCCAAAGTAAGCAAATTATATGCTTGTGTTATGGGTGTTAGTCAACGATACTAATACATAGATATACTTAAATAGATACCAGAATATATTTAATAAACACCCAGACCCGGAAATGCAGACATCTAAATCTTCATCACACAAATGCCTGCCCCCGTCGGGAATCGAACCCGAGCCTCGCGTTTTGGTCGATGTAGTTAAGCGTGTACGTTAGCCACTCGACCAACGAGGCGATATGCTCCAATTTTATATTTATTTATGTATGTTAATCGATTGTCACCAATTTTGGGTCTGATGATGGTAAATCCCGGGGAGTTCGAGAAAAATACTTACTAATAAACATAGTATATAAATGACAACAGTGAAATTCGAAGTGGAACATTTTAACCGACTCCAAAAACGGAGGAGCTTTGAGTTTTAGTGTATGTTTTTTTTTATTCTTTTTTTGTTTATTACACGATAACCAGCCCAATAACAAACAAAATATTTCGATACTGAGTTCTTTTTTAAGATGGGTCATGTTTCCGAGGTGGTCCCATTAACATATTAATTTTATCATGCTTTGACTTGTGGTTTTTAAGTTGTGCTTAATATAATTCATAAATTTATGTTTACCAGTAATCGCCCATTGGTCGAAATTCGACCCTAACAAATTTTAATATCTTGTTGATAAGAACGCCATCTTCATTTCTCAAAATCAACTATTTGGTTTCTAAACTTTTTAGTGCGCCATCTGTAATCTTTTATCGTTATCATCAATGTATTTGTTTATGTGTGTGTCAAATGCATGGTTGTGTGGGTAATGTTTTATTTATTGATTTAATGTACTTCATTAGCATTATTATTGAAAAATATTAGCGTTCTCCACTTCTCCTACACATAAACTATAAATTTTATGCTCCGCGTCCTGCAACCGCGCAATTTTCGTAAAAAGGGGTCGAAAGTTTTAGCATCACGTATCTTAATATATATAAATCTCACATGTCACAATGTTTGTCCTCAATGGACTCCTAAACCACTTTACCGATTTTAATAAAATTCGCACACCATGTGCAGTTCGATCCAAATTGAGAGATAGGATAGCTTATATCTCAATTTATGGTAAAAAAGTTACCATCCGAGCGAAGCTGGAACGGGCAGCTAATTAATATATAGATGTTGACGACATAACCATTAATCGATAAACAGAAATTTAATATTAATTCTTGACCTTTTCAAAAAAGTTAGGTACGAATTTTGATGAAAGGTAGCTTTGAGAAAAAATTAAACACCCTTCCGAGACGCTAATGAGACTGCTGTTGGCTCTAAAAACTAAAGGGACTCGGTGGTTTTCGTTTGATGTGAAGTGTGAGTTTCATGATCGTCTGAAACGTACGTACCCACTCGAAAGTCTAGAAAGTATAAAAGATGGGTTCGTGAAAACTTTTTTTGCGTTTAGTTTTAGAACGTTAAGAAACCTAAATAATTGTAACAATAAATTATAAATATTCCAGGACAAGTTACGCAATTTCAATCTAACCCCAAAGTAAGCAAATTATATGCCTGTGTTAAGGGTGTTAGTCAACCATACATATTTACTAATCTCTGACCATACTAATATATAGCAATACCTAAATAGGTCCCAGACTAAATTTAATAAGCACCTAGACCCGAAAATGCAAACATCTAAATGTACATCACACAAATGTCTGCCCCCATTGGGTGTCGAATCCGAGCCTCGTGGTTGATTAGTGTGTTAGGCGTGTACGTTAGCCCTCGACCAACGAGGCGGTCAAGTAAAAAACAACATTAATTTTTCAATATGAACTTTTATTATATACACGCACATGTAAAATTGAATTAACTAAATAATGTAACGTAGCTTGTAAAACAATACTAATACTAAAAAAAGAAAAAAGTATCTTCACGCCCCTATCCCCGAAGAGGCAGGCAGAGGAACAATCGGGGCACCCACGACTAGCCGAAGATACTAAGTCCCATAATGTGATAGGTGGCAAGCCTATTGCCAACCGGGCACGTTTCCAATCCCGACCAACATTTTTTTTATTAGAAAATTGGAAAAATCCAATCTTCTTTTTGTTGGCCGACCCGGGATTCGAACCCGAGACCTCATGCAGTCAAGTCCAACACCCGGACCGCTCGACCACAGAGGCGAATACTAATACTTTTAAAATAAATAAATCTAAATAATTCTAAAATCTAAACACTTATATAATAAATGATTTTCTCATGCTAATCCGGATTGACTGAGTAGAATAGACCATCAGGTTCTCTGAAAAGCAGCTCGTAAGAGGTGAGCACTGGTTTAACTATAGGTAATCACTTACACACTTTGGTAATCACTAACAAGACTGCTGGTGGTAGAGTAGAGTGCAACTACTTGCCCTGGTAGGGATCCACCGCTCGACCTATTCCTGCCGCCATAGTGACTATCATATTAGCGCTCGAAGGGTAGGGTAACCAGTAGAGTTACTCAACAGGCTGAGGTTGGAGTTAAAATCTCAGCCTGTAAACAGTGACGCACCTGTAACATCTGTGGTGCCTATAGGCCACGGTTTTCTTCCCAACGTGTGCTTGTTCGCTGACCTCTCACATAACAAAATAAATTTAATAAACACCACAACCACTACACCTACCACCCGCGAGCATCATACCAATAAAATAATTAACATAATTGTTGCTTGTTATATATGATTGATGAATTGTATCGTATACCATAAGTTAGTGACTGATTTCAGTCAATCATCGCCTAATGTAGTGATTTCAATTATATTTTATTGGTTTTATCCCACATCAACATAATATAATGATAAATTGCTTTACCTAGTATATTGAAATAAGTAATGAATAAGAGAATTCTTAAATATTAGTAAAAATCACACTAGCGACCAATAGGAATTGAAAATGAAATTGTTTTAGATAACATGGAAATAAAGCTTATTAATAAATACAATTTTGCAATAAAAGTACCATTTTAATTAATAATTGTGCAGGACAGAACGCACCAATAACGTCAATGTCTTTATAGTGTAGTGTAAAAGTGAACAAGTGTCTGTGCTCCAAATAAAAGTAAAGTGCAAAAACTGAGTATAGTGAATCAGTGTATATAGTTAGCTTTATTGTTTACAATTTAGAAGTATTATCACTATTTTATTGTACTTTAGCTGTAAGATCGTTTATGTTTATATTTATTATGTCTTGTCTGGATATTAAAGAGTATTTCGTTTTGTGTTTCATTATACATTAAGAGTCCTCAAAAGGTAGCCTATGTGAGTAGTAGGGTCAGAGGCAAATCCTTGACCCGTCGATAGTTAGGAGAGTTAGTTACCATTAAGATCTCTATACATAATGGGTAAGAAATAAAGAGATCTCGTAACTAAACTAATACAAGTAGCCGTATAGCATAAAAGCTTATTTATATCTATAAAGTATGTAATGAATGTAAATGAGTACATAAATAGAATTGTTATTAAATAAATAAGCTGTTTTTGAAAGATATTTAAAGATAAAAAAGTAAATAAATTGAATTACTTTTACCTATGGCAACATTGTAAGTTTAAGAATTAATAGAGTGGCAACTATGTAATACCACCAAGAGAGCATATTGTTCCTTATACGCATCACGGCCGCTCGCGTCGAAATCGTATAAATACGGCGCGATCTGCCGCTAGCCGTCAGTGCAGTGCGAGCTTTTAACCGCGCAACAGCCTCAAAAGAAGAGAGGTGAAGTAGTCCTCAAGCAAGAAGAAATCTCTCCTGGTGGTAGCCTGCCCAGTAAGAATAATATAGCGGTTTCCTCAATAAAAGAAGATTAGAAAAGCTACTTCAGTGGTTGTTCATTCGGGTGGCTGGTGTTCTTTTAAGAATATACAGTCCACTTGCTCCGCCGAAGCTGACCTATCCCGTTTCGTTATACTGTTGTGCGCACAGTGCCATTTACCATCCTGTTTCGTGTAACGCAAGCGCTGTCGCACACAATAATATATTGTCACATGCAATATTTACAAAATAAATTATTTGCTAAAATGCTAAGATAATCATTCTAAAAGATAAAAAGTAACAAGTTTAGAAATTGAAATATTGAAATTTAATTTACATTTATGGCGATGGCAATAGCCATAAATATAAATCTCTATTTCAATGCAGTGAATATGTCGTTGTTTTCAAGAAAATGTTATAAAAAGAGACAAAATATGATGATTTGAGCTAGGTTGGCGCCAATAATAATTAATCACACAAATCGACTTTCCAACTTGCTTTTGTGGCCGAATCTTGATTTAATGCTGGTATTTCTTTAGCCTTGTTTATGGATTTTTAATGGGTTAAAATTTTTGTTTTGCCACATTAACATGCGCCAATATTTTACAATACGATTCGCTAGTTAATAGAGTAGCAGTTAAACTAGGTATTTGAAATTAAATGCTTGAAGTTTCTATTGTTACCTATACCACAAAAAATAAACAGCTATGATACTACTATCCATAACTGCTTTTAAGAAAGTAGAATATAAAAACAGCTCAAAAATAGCAGAACCTAGGAAAGAAAAGATGAAAATGTAGAAATTAAATATTGAATAGCCACTGTGAGGCGATGATTTTTTGAAAATTATATTTTATGGTAATAGCCTAGACATGCGTATTTAAGCCATAAGAAAAGCTGTGAAGAGTTACAAATTTGCGGGCTAGCGTAAAGCAAATGAAATTGGTATGCAAGCGGTATCTCTGCTGATATATCAGCTAGAGCTACTAACTTACTTGTTCTTTTAGGCTGCAGCCAGGAGGCCTGGTGGCGACGTGTGATACATGAGATAGGGCAAGAATAGGTGTTATTGTATTCAGCTCACTTTCGTGCTCAAAAGGACGTTGGAGGCCTCTCCGACCACCTTTTTCGGTCATGGAAACTCGATACTTGTGTGAATGGGCGGCCAGCTCATCCATCTGTAATTTTTATTCTCTATACTAATACAAATACATTAAAAGATAGTAGATAGCTGTCTGTTAACGTTGAAGATGTTCCAGATAAATATATTATGTTTTTATACAGATATTGCCTTAAATGTTTAAACTACTGCCCTTGCAAATGTTATCATTAGATCTTTAAAAAGAACATAATGTCTGTCGCTCCCCGGAATCAAAAACGAGCCTTTTGAATGTTTGGTGAACTTAGACATGTACGCTAACCCCTCAACCATTGAGGTTTACGAGCAACATAAGTAACTAGTTAAATTTGGTTAGGGGGCGTCTATAAATTACGTTAGGTGTTTTTTTACGTTTTCTGACCCTCCTCCCCTGGTGAGATGACGTGAGATTTTATTCAACCCCCTCCCGCATCCCCCGATCTCACGGGATATTTTTCAAAGTGTGGGTTTCTTATTTAAACGTATTGGGTTCTTACAGCAAAAATGAATGAAATTATTTTCTTTTGAAGGAATTAGTGAATGGTCTTCATCATATTACGATTACGCTTAAGATTAAATCTTAAGCATGTAGTACCTACAGTATGGATGAAATTGACCAAAATAGCATATTTTTTTGCGATTGAAGCAAAACAATCACAAAAAAATATCTCCCCAATGTAAGATTAGGTAAGATTCGAATCGACCCCCTCCCCCCCTTAAACATCTCACGTAAT
>NJDD01006377.1:31353-48059 GCA_002245505.1 Calephelis nemesis | reverse complement strand
GGCCTCAGGTTGGCAACGCACCGTTACCACCTTTGGTGTCTCTAGGCGGCGTGAATATCTTACCATCAGGAAATCCGTCTGCTTGTTTGCCTACCAATATCATAAAAAAAAATAAAAAAGAAAAGAAAGAAAAAATATTTATTTGCGCAATATGAGTGTTACAAAGATGTGCGAGAAGCGTTTCTACATATTCTACCAACTTGTGGTGTGCAAATATTTTAATAGTTATTAATTAAATTAGTTATTTTAATTATTTACTTACTATTTAAATACTGTTTATTGTATTGATTACATGATTTTTTATTAATACAAACAATTTTTAGAATATAAATTAATTTATCCCTATCTACCGTAAACTGCCACCACAAGCCCAGTTCCTATAATAACGATCTCCTATCTGTTACTATAACCATTGGTATTTTGATTAAAACTAACGAAGCGTTGCTCATAGTTACGCAAAATGTTTCGAATTAACAACGATAGACCGTCGTTAGATTTTTTACTATTCGTAAAAAAACTACATTTCGTAAGCAAAACGACTCGTTTCTTGAATATAGGAACCGGACATTATGCCTCACGTCAAATAAGCGTCGCCCAATGGCCTTAATTCGACCACAATAAATTTTAATATCTTGTTGATAAAATCGCAGTCTTTATTTCTTAAGACCAACTACTAAACTTTATGAATAGTTAGTGCGTCACCTGTGATCTTTTATCGTTATAATCAATATGTTTGTTGGTATGTGTCAAATGCATGGCAGTTTGGGTAATGTTTTATTTATTGATTTAAAGTATTTAATAAGCATTAATATTGAAAAGTATTAGTGTTCTGCACTTCTCCTTCACATAAATTATAAGCGTGTCAAATTTTATGCTCCTGCGTCCCCGCAATTAAAAAAAGAGGTCCAAAGCTTTTGGCATCAGTTATTAATATATAGATATATTCAAAATGTTTAGTTAGTTTCTCACAATGTGTACAGTTTGCAGAGCGGGTACCGCAGTGCAGTGCTGGCGGGGTGGCTGCACGCGCTGTGGAAGTGTGCGCTGCCCGCGTCCGGCCGCCTCCTGCTCGACATCGTGCTGCGGGTCTGTCGCGACTGGAGGACGCTCGACGCTCACGTCGCATACTTAATACAGGTTATATTACCTCGTCTTAACATTCATTTCGGTTGAAACCAACTTCCTCTGTCTAATTTTCATCCTTTTAACTTGTTATTGAGAATTTCTCGTAGTGGAAAATTTCTAGTTAATAGATACATCTTCACGATTTCAATTTGGCAGTTCATAGGCTTTTACCAAGATCGTATGTCTGGCTTTTTTAGTTTAGAATACTTGTTACTTGGGAACTCCATGTTAGACGATTCTTTTGCGTTTTATTCAATATGTTTGATATTAATTTGAAAAAGAGGTCAAATGTTAATCTCATGTTTGAAATAATTAATTCAATGAAAAAATTAAAAAATACACTATTAAGAATAAAAATACAGTATAAAATAAAAAGGGGTTTGCAGTAATAAAAAAGAGTGTGTACTCATGCACGCACGTAAGAAGTTATACTTCTTCGGCGTAACGATCCAAAAATACCAAATAAAAAATAAAAAGCTTAACTAACTTCAGGGTGAAAAACATTTCATTTTGCTATCGGTAATTGTTTGTCTAGTATGCCCACGTATTGGTTGGTCAAGTTCCAAAAAAATCCACATTGTATATCATGAGACGAGTATTTCATACGAGTTGAGTTGTACGTCCGCAGGAGGACAGCGCGGGGTACGTGTCGGACGGCGTGCGGGCGAGCGGCGCGGCCCCGCTGCTGGGGGAGGCGGTGCTGCGGGCGGGGGTGGCGCAGGAGCTGCGGACGCTCGCACCGCGCTTGCTGCCCGCGCTCGCACACCAGCGGGCCGCACGCGCACGGATACATGTCGACAACGCGCTCAAGGTTCTTTTATAATCATTTATACTTATATATTTATTTCGTTATAATATGTAATACAGTATTGAAATTTGAAATGGTACGCTCATCGATCGCATTACCAACTGAGATTTAAGTGAGACTAAGGTTAAAAGAAAGTGTTAGTGAGAAAATGAGAAAGTTAATGGTCTATTGATACGGTCATGTAGAAAGAATATGAGATAAAAGATTGACAAAACAGATATACAATGCGATTATTTATGGCTGTAGGTAACCGAAGAGACCTAGTTTTATATTTTACGATAAAATTGTCCGGTTTTTATCGGGTGGGCGAGGTGGTGTCAAAATCCGAAACCAGTGTCTTTGCACGAAAAGACTATTGAATGTGGAAGACTAGACAGGTCTTTATTATGTAAGAGATCAGCAAACAAGCACACAGTTCTCTTCATGGTAAGAAATAACCGTGGCCTATAGACACCATAAATGTTACAGGTGTGTCGCTGGCCGGAATGTTAGTTCTATTGTGCAAGTCAAACTTGTCAGACTCATTATGACGGCAGAAATAGGTTGGGCGATGGATCCCTACCCGCGCACCACCAGTGATCGTGTTAGTGATTACCTATATTTTAACCGAGGCTAGCCTCCTATGAACTGTCTGCCAAAGAGCCAAATGATCTATTCTAATCAGCTGACCTGAATCAACACGGGGAAATGACCGAGGAACAGATCTGCAGTTCGTGATGTTTCGCACTCATACCCTCTGCCAATCTTGCAAATATACTTGACATAAATATATGTGTATGTGTATGTATGTAGGAATGTGTATAATGTGTACTTAAAAAAGTGAATAAATAAGCAATGGTGAAAGATACCAATTGCCTATAGATATCATAGGTGTTTATGATGCGTCTACCTTATGGCTGGGATGTCAATTCAATTCGTTGTCTTTATTTCGTGGGTACAACATTCGTTACACTTGAAATATGTAAATTGTTAAAATACATTAAAATAATGTTTGACAAGCACATATGTACAGTAATAGACCATCACAGCTTCCATAAAAATGCCTAACATCAAACATTGCCAAAAAACACATCGAATATACAGGGTTACATCTAAAGCACCGACCAAAGTTTGAAAAACAGTTAAGAATTTATAACAATTAATTTTATCTATGAAAGATCTAAAAATTAAAAAAAAATTCTTTTTTAATTTTTATCCGATGCAAACAAAATACAAGATGCATGGTTATACGGTAAGCTAAGCATAAAACTGTTTCTCACCGACCGCAGTCACATTCGTAGGCTGGTGACGTCATGACTAGTACTAGGTACGACATAGCATGACAAAAAGTCAAGCATTTTTGTAAACTGTTTTAAATAATTGTTTATAAAAGAAAATATTACAATATCGCAATAATATTTAAAATGCATTAATTACTGTTTAAGCTTTTACCCTCTTACATTAAAATTTAGCCGGTCCTTTCAAAGTTACTCTTTAAAATCAAACCCTGCCTCAACAGCATCCGCATGCATGAAACAAAGCATGCAGGTAGTTAAAAATAACAGCTAAGGTTGACTAGGTTATGAACATATGTCCAAGCAAATTTAAAAGTCTACGGACTACCCAGCCTTCCTGCACATAACATACAATAAGAAACACTACCGGTGCCGTTGTTAAAACGTTGAACTTATTTTTGTCTTTATCATTACTTGATCGCCTCCGTGGTCTAGCGGTTCAGGTGTTGGACTTGACTGCAAGAGATCCCGGATTCGATTCCTGGGTGCCCGGCTGTCGATAGGCTTGCCACCTATCACATCGTTGGACTTAGTGTCTTCGGCTAGTCCAGAGGCTTAACCAGGGCACCCACCCTGGTTATGCCTCTGCCTAACTCTTCGGGGATATCGGTGTGAATGTATTTACTTATATGTCACTTGATATTATAAAATTAAAACTTTGTTAATGTTAAAACAATTAAAACCTCAATGCAGTTAATCGGTGCAATAATAAGCGCTGATGAGCTGATGATCCACAAGACGGCCACTGCTGTACTGTCGGCGCCCATGGACCACCCCGCCCACCTCACCCTGTGGAGGTTGTTCTTCCACTTATACCTGCAGAGACCACCAGACACTCCGTAAGATTTTTTGTTTATTACTAACAACAATGAAAAACAACTTATTACCTAATACTTAAGTTACTATTTAATTATTTTTATATTTTAAAAGTTGTTGTTCAATATGAATACTTACAGAAACTCCCTTCATATTTTAAGGCAATATATCAGATGTTAAATTAACAAAATAACTGTTAATTTAAAAAAGATGTGTGTGCGATTCACACACGATAGAAGTGAAACTTCAGTAAATCGACAAAATAATGAGATGAATATATATGTGTGTCTCTTACCTGCAAAGAATGAGAGAATGAGAT
Source organism: Calephelis nemesis (assembly GCA_002245505.1). Classification (NCBI taxonomy): domain Eukaryota; kingdom Metazoa; phylum Arthropoda; class Insecta; order Lepidoptera; family Riodinidae; genus Calephelis; species Calephelis nemesis. The sequence continues at coordinate 43,717 of NJDD01006377.1, read as the reverse complement.
ATATTTGTGTCTTTTACCTGTCGTTTGTCGTTTTGAAATCACAACGATTCTAAAGAAGTTTCACTTCAAAAAGTTAAAACCTCGTCTGTTTATTGTCTGTATATAAATAAGTATATATTTATGTCTACAAGATAACACTAAAAAGCTAGAGGTATCAAGCCCAATTTTCTTATGCTTTTAAAATTGCCGGGAAACAGGCCTTGTTGCTGGCTTTGTAGGGAACAGTCCAATCCATTAAAATAACGATGTCTTGGGCTGAGCACTCTGCTCGGTCCAAAATAGTCCGCTAAAGTTGTAAAAACTTCGCGGTTAGCAACATATTAGCCAATTAAAAAAATTAAATCCCAAATTTTGTATCAATAGCCAACTTGTTAGAATTTCTACAAATTTACTAATTAAGAAAAAACATCATCTGAATCAGGATTTAACCAGTACCGTTTCGTTTCTAGCTTCGTTCTTGTATATTTGTCGGAAGCACAGGACAGGTGCAAAAAATAAAAAGCTTTGCTAGAATTTGTTAATGTAAATATATTTTTCTAATTTGTTCTTATTTATTTAATGAAAATTCTACAATATATAAAAAAATGTCATTTGTTTCTGTTGACGTTACATGTCAGTCAGGCTAAAAGTATGCTTCAATAAATGTATTTTCATAGATTGGAGACAACAGCGCCGGTAGGTCCGTTATTCTTCAGCGGCATAGTGAAGTCTCGGACTCTGGTACAACTTAAGAAGCGACTTTTGGAGACAGCGACATATCATCAGAATGAAGCTGCAAATTTAAGGTCAAAGCAAGATAAAATGAAGAAAATTTCGCAAAGTTCAGTTGATGAACCAAGTCCAGTGCGTACTAGTAGCACATTTCCTGCGTTGCAATTGGTGGACTTGACAGGGGAAAATTCAACGGATTCTGATGTCAGTTCTTCAGAAGATGAGATGGAAAATAACAAAACTCCTGAAAGGGATGAATGTAAAAAGAAGATGGAGATAAGAACAGATTCTCTTTTAACGTATCACGTTGCTGCTGAGAAGTGAGTTGCCTATGGTTAAGCTTTTTTTCTACATTACAAGGAGGTCTATATAGCCTCTATGGTCTAGCGGTTCAGTTGTTGGACTTGATTGCATGAGGTCCCGGGTTCGAATCCCGGGTCGTGCAACTAAAAGAAAATTGGGTTTTTCCAATTTTCAATTTTCTAATAAAAAAAATGTTGCTCGGGATAGGATATGTGGCTTTGGCGATAGGCTTGCCACCTATCACATTGTGGGACTTAGTGTCTTCGGCTAGTCGTGGGTGCCCTGGTTGTGCCTCTGCCTACCTCTTCGGGGATATGGGCGTGAAGATACTTTACAAGAATGAAGGAAGACGGATTGCTAAGTGATAAGAGTCACTTGGCGCTTATAGACACCTATTTCCTCGTGTTGGTCCGGGTCAGCTGAATAGAATAGACCATCTGCCTCTCGTAAGAGATGAGCAAAGGACAAAGTATCTGTCATTGCCAACACTGTACTGAGTCTGGCTGACCGCACTTTAGAAATAATCCAGTATTATAAAATCCCTTCATTAGTTAACTTTTGGGCGATGGGGTCGTCACAGCCTTGTGCAAAACTTTATTTTATTCAATGTATAAATACGTTAATGTAACTAGACAGTATTTTGAAAACTATTAGGATTAAATTATAGGATTTAAGTATCATATAAAAATACTAATACCATAAATTGTAAAGTCTACCTGTCTGTCTGTCTTTTACGTTTTTACGGCTAAACTGCTTGGACGTTTCTAATAAAATTTCATATGCAATAGTCAATGAATAAAGTTCAAACATAGGATACTTTAAAAAAAACAATTATACCCCTAGAGAACTATAATGTGGGAAAGGTTGTATGAAAATCTATTTTACGGCGAATCGGAGTAGTATCCTTTTACCAGTGACATCGGTCACTGGTAAAAGGTAGAAGGTAGTAGAAGGTAGAAGGTAGAAGGTATTCTTAAATGAAACACATTTTAGATTTTTCCTTATTATAATATTAATATACTAATGTATAATAAATGTTTCTTTTAGATTGTTACGCGAATATACACACTGGTTAGAAGAAGGCGAAAATATTCGTGCTTGCCCGCATCATGCCGACATCGCCAGATTTATACCAGAAGAGGTATGCTGTTTAAGGATTTCTAAATAAAGGGTTTATTTATTATACTATTTTTATTTACTATAATATATATATTATATGACTAATTACTATATACTATTTTTATATTTGTGCATTTGCTTTTTTTATTTTTAACAAGATTTATATTTTAACTTGCACTAGATAAACATTCATTCATTGTATGTTTGTCTGGGTGGAATCTTTCGAATTGAATTTGATCCACTTCTTTGCTACCGACTGAGTTGAAGTTTTGAACGTGACAACATCTGAACATGATCCTGTCGTGTTTAGGCTGATTAAAAATGTCTTCTCAAGTCTACTATTTAGAATATCCTTTACATACATAAGCATATATACAGGGTAACATATGAAGTATCAGCCAAATTTCGATCTATGAAGTAATTATAAAATTAAAACAAAAACAATTTATATTTGTTATCCTACGCGAAATACAAAATGCATGGTTATAACGTAAACAAAGCATAAAACTGGTTCAAACCGATCGCAGTCGGATTCGCAGGCTGGTGACGTCATGATTTACTAGGTACGAGATAGCGTGTCAACAAGTAAAGCATTTTTGCATACTGTTTAAAATGAATGTTTGTGAAAGTAAATATTACAATTTAGCAATAATATTATTTAAAATGCACTACCATATAAGCCTTTATCCTCTTTTATTAAAATTTGAACAATTATTTCAAAGTAAACGTGTATATATTTTGTGAAAACTTATTATTGCATTTGTTCAGGCTCTCGATGCAGCTTGGAAGGCATCCCTACCACAATCCGTTCAAATGACGCTATTAGAATGTCGAACACCTCCAACAACACGACGACAAATAACTGATGCACATCTAACACATTTTGAGAGAGCGGTACAAGTGTTGCGCAAAATAAAAGACAGATCGCATCGAAGGTAAGATAACCAACTACCCTGGACGTAGAACAACAAATAGGCCACAGTTTTCTAATCCGGTCAATTTAGACCTGAAAACAGTAATGAAAGAACAAACATTCCGACAGAGCTGAATTTTGATAAAGACCTTTATTTTACTATAAAAATCAAAAATTTAAAAGTCCCCATCTGTCCTATAAGTGCTTCAGAAGTTATTCGGGGTCAAAGGTCAAAATTTTAGATTTTTTGAGTTTTTCTCAAAAACCGTAAGTTTTTTTGAAAATATACTTTAAACCAAATTTTAAGATCTCAAAATTCTCTACAAAAATGGTCCTGATAATTTTTTCTATAAGTTCCGTTACAAGTGCTGAATAGCTGATGTTGGAGGAAGACAAGATAGCTGCACTTGCTTCTTGTTTCGGGTATTTTTGACAAATGTTAAATATGATAGTAATAAACTGCAAGAAGAAATCGAATCCCTGTATACGTGGCTAATGTGTGCACATTATATATAACGTGACTCTTAGAATCGTCATATCTGAGGAATGGTAATACTTATAGGAAAAAAATTTAAGGACCATTTTTGTAGAAAATTTTGAGATCTACAAATTTGGTCTGAGGTATTTTTTCAAAAAAGAAGAACAAAAAAGAAAAAGAAAAACTCAAAAAAATCAAAAATTTTGACCTTTGACCCCGAATAACTTCTGAAGCACTTATAGGACAGATGGGGACTTTTAAATTTTTAATTTTTATAGTAAAATAAAGGTCTTCACCAAAATTCAGCTCTATCGGAATTTTTGTTTTTTCAATATCGTATAATGACCGGACTATTCGTACCATCAGGGGAGGGAAACGTGTGTATGTTCGCTTTTTTATAAAATTAAAATAAACTGTAATTGGAGATTGCAACGCGCAACTCGTCTATATGTGGTTGGCGTTTAAAAAATAGTGACGTCATCAATCTAGCAACGTCGTTAACAAAAAGAAATAGATTATATCAAAAAGTAATTTGGCCGAGAAGTTGACGCGTTTTTGACATCTGCCAGTTCAACACGTAGATATGTCGCCACTCGCCAGACAGTTTTGCTCGCGGCAAAAATTGGAACTATTTTAACATTCGCAAAGTGTTACCAAAAATACGATATATGCCGTAGATGTACGGTATTGATCGGAGTTGCTACTGTGCTATTTTATTAAGTATTTTGAAGTATGCTATTATGATTTATATAATAATATTATGATTATGATATTGGCACCCATATTTTCAAACTTATTATGTAAAAAGGTCTATAACAAAGGTGTAAAGATCTATAACAAGGTAGCTGTTTAAATTACTACTCGTATATTTAAAAATATATTTTGATTTAGATGAATCAGCTTCAAATTATTATACTGTATAATTATATAACATAAAACCGCTTTTAGTAAGTTTTATAAAATATTCCTATGACATTTAAAATTTTTCTGGATTTTTTATAAAATTCATGGGTAAAATTACGTTTTATTTATGTGGTTGGCAATATTAACAGTGCCCTCATTTGCGCCCAGATTTTTTTTGCGCTCAATATTTTTTTGTATTTTAAAGGTATCGAGGTCAAAACATTACTTCGCCGATAGAAGACATCAATTTCAACGATTACCATTCCGTGCTCAAACAAGTCGACAAACATGTTACGGAGCTACAGAAGCTGTCAAAGTAAGCTATTCGCTATTTATTATTAAGGATTTTAACAATATCTATATTTAAAAGGTTTTATTAATTTATTAATGAGCTTTGTCGCTTTGCGACCATTTCGCTCCATAAATCAACAAAATTTCACACTTACTAATTATTATTATTTCTACTATCATTACTGATAATAGCCAGTTTGGCCAGTACTATTGCCTCTTCCGAATCCAGACAGGCGAGAATACTGTTTACAATAGCTACATCCCATCTGTTGACTTGCGCCAAGTTTCTACTACGATATGATTTGTTCCATTTACATTCCATCGCAATATGGTTGACATCTTCCACTATATCGCAATCAATGCACCTAGGCGAATCAGTCTTCTGCATCAAAAATGCAAACTTCCATTAAAAAGTTTAAATGTATATTTTTACTCTGTACTGGTCGTAATGTTTACCGATGTTTAGCTTCAGGCTAACGGCTGATATAACTTGTCTACAGTTAGAGATAGATAGGTTATTGAAATTGGCCCTTAATGACTTTAGCCAACAACGGAAAAAGATGAATGTCATTAGTTTCACATTTCTATTTGTTTGTCAGTGTAGTAAATGAAAATTTGTGCATAATGCATTATTAGGTAAAAAAAGTACCCACTACTAGCCGAAAACTTTAAGTCTCACAATATAATAGGTGGCAAACCTATCGCCAACCGGCATATTGCATATCCAATCCCGGGCAAGTAATAACTCAAAAATGTTCGTGTCATGATTAAATTTATGTGGGACCATCTCGTAATAATGAGCTACCTTACGAAAAATGAATTACCATGTCTTGACGCGGTATTGAAATTGACATCGGGTTTTTTGCAGAAATTACATTTAATATGGAAGAGGTAAACAGTTGTTTCTTTCTTTCTTTAGGTTTTGGCCTTCACGTTAGTATTTTGCCATTAGTCAAGTAGAAATTTGCATCAAATTTTCTTCAAATAGAATTAGTCATCAGTCATAAGTCGTCAGTAAGTCATGTCAGGGTCTTGGGTGGCCTCATTACACAAGCTCTTATAATGAGATTTGGCGGCAACGAGGAAATACACGTTACGCTAATTTCTTCATGACTATTTCATTTGTGCACTTTCACTGAACAAAATTGTACAATAGCCACCAAAATTGACTTATGTCACTCAAAATCAACACGAAATTCAATAATTATGAAAAAACTTCGACCATCTTTTCTCTCGATGGCGCCAAAACTAAGGTAAAGTTTGAATGTCGTCCCCCTCGAACGTGAAACGTGTCCCCCTGCAGACCGTGGTGTGGCGAGGTGTCCCGCGTGCGGTCGCTGGACGAGCAGGTGTGGTCGGCGGTGGGCGTGCTGCGCGTGCGCAAGCCTCTGCCGCGCGTGACGCGCTCCTGTCCCAACAACTGCGCACCCATACACGTGCAAATTGCTGTAAGAAATTATTATACTTAAGCTTTCTAGGGTTCCGTAGCTAAAGGTCAAAAAAACTAAACTCTGAAGATTTGTCACATCTGTTTGTCCGTTCGTATGTCGCAACCTTTTTTCAGTAACTGTAATAGCTATGTCGTTGAAACTTGGTAAGTAGATGTATTCTGTGAAATGCTTCAACACCTTATTTTGACATAAAAATAGAAAAATAACAATGAATTTTGTGGTTTCCTCAGACTTAGAACCAAAACTCAAAAAATTTTTTTTTATCAAATCCATAAGTGTGGGGTATTTATGGATAGGTCTTCAAAAATGATATTGAGGTTTCTACCATCATTTTTTTTGTAAACTGAATAGTTTGCGCAAACAACGCAAACAGTTTATCGTTGTAACTTCTAACTTCTAAAATAAGAGAACCGGATTTCTTGCCAACCTAACCAATTATAAAATTAATATTTACAAAGATACGCTTTCCTTTTATAAAAGTCGTTGCAATTTCGCTGTTCCTAGATATTCTAGAAGTTAAGTTGTCTACCTAACCATAAATTATGATAAATTTTATAAAAATAATAAATATAAATATAAAAATATAGAATAAATTGATTAAAAGTAATCAAAGATGAAAATTTTACTTGTTACAGCACCGTAATTACTAATTTACTCACGTTCGGTTCAATAGATTCGATTCATGCTAGGCTTAGTTACCTTCATATAGAAAAAAAAGTTTCTATACTTCTTATCTTCGGCGTTTGATATGACATTACTAATTTGGAATTTCATCCATTCTAGACACAATTTACTGATATCAATTGTACGTTTCACAAAATATTTTTTTTATTATTGTCTTTTATCTAACTGGTTTCACTATATAAGCATCATCTTAGCTATACAATATATATAGAACTTCAGTCGGATTAGTCCTGATTATGTTTACATTATATTGAAACTAGTTGTCTAGTTTATTATTTAAAAAATATTTTGTGGTGTTAATAAATTTTGCTGTCGTCAAGATTTCGTTCAATGTTCAAAACTCTTTAGTTTTATTAGATGTATACGATAAGCTAAAGTTTGTAACCCACTCTTGCATTAAGGTGAAAGTAAAAAATATAATGTTCAACAGGATGACGAATGGTGTTTGTCGCCTAGTGCTGAGCGTGAAATTCAAGAAAATCGGTAAATATACTTTAATTATAATCGGTAAATAAGTTAATATACTTTATCATCTTCACGCTCACTTATCCTAATACATGAAAATTACTAATTTCAGTAAATTTAAATCGATTAATCATCATAATATTTTACCAGATTTTTCTCCCCCGTTCATTTATTTTTTATACAAAATGATAATATTTACGGATCAATGTGAAAAATGTACCCTTTCAAAGAAATAATGAATAAATAAAATGGATTTGTTTATTAATTATAGCCGAATTAAAAAAAAACCTGTCGCACGGGATCCTCTTAAGCAAACGGGAAAAAGTAGCATATAATCATCTCCAAAACATAATATAGTACTCGTTAACCAAATTCACGACCGTTCGGTAGATTAGGTGTGAATCATGGCCGAGTAATACAAACTGCCAGACATGAATTCTAAAACTTTTCAAAATGCGTTCTGTTGCCTATTATATGTATGTATAGATCTATTTTTTAATCTATACTAATATTATAAAGCTGAAGAGATTGTTTCTTTGAACGCGTTAATCTCGGGAACTACTGGTCCGATTTGAAAAATTCTACCAGTGTTAAAAAGCCCATTTATCGAGAGAGGCGATAGGCTATATATAATCACGGTAAAACCAATAGCAGCTGAGCACCAACGAAAAATGTTTCAAAATCGTGAGAAGGACGTAGGCTACTTTTTATCTAAAAATTTCAACGGGAACCGTTGGAGAGCTACATATTAATTAAATAAACAGACTAAGCCGCGGGAAATAGCTAGTGTTTTTAATATACAGAATTCACTTTACAGACTTCACTCTACAATTTTATTGAATGCATAGATAAAATTAAACATATATACATACATATTGGTAGGCAGAGAATATCGCGTGCCAGACGTCACGAGCAATTACATAAGATAAAAAAATAAATAATTGAATTTCGAAATATCACTGTATGAGTATAAATTCATTATGGGCTAAGATCCGAACCTAGGTTGCTGGTCGTTCTACACCAAATTGATAATAGGATGAAATCTATTTTATATTAAATTTGGTATATCAGGAAATATATTACAAATGGGGTGTCTAAAAATATCTGGACAGATTTTTTTAGTTTTGAAAGAATATTTTTTCATTAAATGGTACAAATACTGAGGTAATTAGCAAATTTTATGCCGACTTTAAGTATAAGACGTATAGAATGTGCAGTCTGGGTTGCTGCATTCTTAATACAATTTCTAATATACTAAATTTATTCTAATATTATCAGGTCGGTGTAGGTCGATAAAGATTCCGATTTCTACTATTAGTATCAGAATAAATTCGCGTTATGTAAACTACGTCGTACGATAAAAAACCTTCTAAAGAATGAATAAGTTTTTTTTTATTTTCATGATAATATAAAGAAAGGATAAAAATCCATTGTCATTATGACGATCTACGCGTATTTAAATCTGGTGAATTATTATTTTGAAATTTTTAAAATTGAGCACGCTAAAAGCTAAATGTGTTAAAAGTGCTAAAGCGGTGACATAAAGTATACCTAATTTCCAGTCGCGCGGCGTGCGCGGCGCTGCGGCGGCTGACTCGGGCGCAACCCCGCGCCCCCGCTGTGGCGGCTGCGCTGCTGTCGCTGGCCAGGTACTATGTAATATATTATTTCCTCATTTCTGTTGGGACTACTTCCTTACCGCGACACACACTAAACTGGTGGGAACAAAAAAAAACGTAGTCAACACTTTTTCTCGACACTTTTTGCTTCGATCCGTCTGGGAGTCCATAGACCAGTTTACGCGATTTTTTTGATTGAAACTCGAATTGTTTGATTTGGTTTTTACTAAAAAAATTATTACATTCAATTCACCGAAAAGACAGTGAACAACACAAACTTTCGTGTTTTACACTTAGTACGTATACGTAGTACTTATACTTGAGACTTATCAACCCTAGCTTTAGGTTGGAATTTACCACTTTTGGTGTCTATAATTAACGTGGCTTCACAAGTGGTTATTTGCGTTTGTGTATTTGCTATATCTGACAAATAACTTTCATGTGTGGATAGTACATTTGCCAAATTTTTGTTCTATTTAGAAATTTGGCAAATATAGCCAATAATAACTTACTTTACGAACGTTTGTCAGTTTTCCAAAGCACATCAAAAGAGACAATAAACAAACACGAAAAATACAGGCCACAAAATATGGTTAGCTTACACTAGCTGCAACTGCAACATCCATTTGCTATAAACGTAGTGTTACATTGTCTTCGATTTGATACAGCAAATTTACTTTTTGTTAACAAATAATAACGATAGTATTGCTAATTTGTCTGTACGTTGAATACTTTGGCAAATACAATATTTTCACAAATAGAACCACCATTATAAAATATGTTTTGCAGTATTGTTCTTAGCTGTTATATTCAGTGTTGTATTTCAGACATGTGCACAGTAAGGAGTTGGCAATGCGTATTTTAGAGCGAACATGGCGTAGTGCAGAAACCGCAGAAGCGCCGGCGCATCGATCTCTAGTCACTCTCGTCACACAGCTCGCTGAGGTACGTTCATGCTGACAGAAACTTGTGCTTTTTCTTACTATATCGTGAAAAGTTTAAAAAGCTCTACTTCCTCTCGACAATTGATCCCGTGATAAACCCGGGATAGGCCTCTGCAATATTATGCTATAAAAAATATGGGCACATTTTTTATATGAAAAGTCAGCGAACAAGCTCACTGTTTTCTAGTAAGAGACAAAAGTTGTTTAAAGACACCATAGATGTTACAGGTGCATCACTTGTTTATGGCCGGAAAATTAAACATATTGTGCAAGTCCTTCGGCTACACTAACATACCCTAACCGGACATGAAACTCTCTCGCACACGCGGTAGGAATAGGTAAGGCGGTGGATCCCTTGCCGGTGTTGATAATTACCTATACATTTTTTATAACCTGCGCTCGACTTTTACACTGTCTGGCAAAAAAGGGAGACGGTCTATTTTAACTCTATTTTACCTGATAATTATTAAAAGATATGATGATGGGGATGTATTCTTTATTATACATGGTGACATTCAAAGAACCAGTCAAATTTTGAGAAACGATTCGTAATCAATAACTCTTTCGGTCTATGAAGTAATAAGAAGATTTAAAAAAATCTATTCATAATTTTTAAACAACGCAAAATACAAGATGCATGGCCAAAACGGAAAAAGAGCATAAAACAGGTTCCCATTGACTAATAGCGTGACAATAAGTAAAACTTTTTTGCGCACTGTTTTAAATGAATGTTTATAAAAGTAAATATTACAATTTGGCAATAATATGTAAAATGCATTACCATGTAAGCCTTTACCCCCTTATATTAAAATTTGGTCGGTTCTTTCAAAGTAACCCTGTATAATATGAAGTCAAATAAAATAAAAAATATTTTGTTACAGCGCTGGGTTTGTCCGGATGGAGACACGTGTGCTCATCTCCTGTTGCGCTGGAGTTCTAGCGGCGGACAAGCGCTGTGCGGTGCACTCGTCCAGCCAGCTCGCGAACATGTCAGCCGCTGGAGACCGCTTTACAGCGCTTTATTGTGTGCCAACCTCCCTGCGCCGACGATCTTCAGCTACCTCTCTAAGGTACACTACTACTTATGCTTTTTTATCTTCTTTCGATAATTAATTAAAACTTTTAAGGTTATTATGTTAGGAGATAATCACAAAAATTGAAAATAAAGAATTTTCGACGACCTTCGGCAAAACCCATCTGCAATGTATGGTAAATGACAGATAGGTAATAGACCTGTTTGCCATTAAATTAGTTTTTCTTTAATTAAATTATATTAATTAAAAACATTTTAATTATTTTTGCACGTCTGCAAAGTTTTTTTACACTATATTTATTATGTTTCCTCTGATAGCCAACCAAACACTTTCTTTCGAAATATTTTTAATGGAAGTTATTTCTTTTAATAATTAAATTTACGAGTTATAATGCCACAGACAGATTTATACACACACCGACACGTCACACTTATAACTACCCTCTTTTTCGGTCGGAGGTTAAAATGCTCGTAGAATGGTTATTGTTTGTCATCTTGAAAAATAAGTAACGTTTATGTATAGTTCGACATGTCGTATTGGGCCGACCAAGTGTACAGCAGCCAACGGCTCGAAGTGCTGGAAGCGTTGGTGACTGCCGCTCAGCGTTGGGGGACGAAAACGGACACAGAGCACCAGATGTTAATAGAGGTATCGTCTAATTATATTGCCCACTCTTTCAAGTCGTCCCCTCGTTGCTTAGATTCGTAATTTTAGTAGAAGTTTTCTTATCCGTAGTTATCATGGGTTACGACGCTGTTAATGCGTACAGTCGTAGTTTGAAAACGAATGTAAAGTAAAACAAAATTATCCCTTATTAATACTTACTTACTTAATACTTCACTGTTTAAAAATAAATATTAATAATTATTATTTTTGCAGTAGTTTCAATATTAGTTTGTCGTGATAGTTAAATGAACTCTGGTTTTTATTGTACATTTTGTTTAACGAATGTTGATTTTCAACCGACGAAAAAACTGAGGAGGTTCTTAATTTGACGTGTATATTTGTTATTTTCTATTAGTCCATGCATAATTTTTCCCTTGTCTGATTTTGGCAGTTGTTTTTTGAAGTGAAAACTTCTTCAGGCGCGTTGAGCGTTTTGGAAGAGGGTAAAATCCTCGCTTCGCGTCACCGACATGCTAATTATAATAGTATATCTATAGCTATGGAGAGCCAGACTAGCGCACGCGCAGTAGCCTGTGTACACGTATATACTAATACATCGACTTTCTGACTGACAAGATAATTGTATATTAATTATTTTTTCAACCACTTTGTATTTATATTTTGTTCATGATTTGTTTAACCCACCATATTATGTAACTAATAAATAAAACATAAAAAAATCATGTAATTTTTGCATATAGTTTTAATTACTCTCAACTCAATAGTTCCGTTTTCACTTCTATCGGCAGTCCCACGACTGCTACTGTTTTTTTTACTTTTTTT
>NJDD01006377.1:0-21625 GCA_002245505.1 Calephelis nemesis | reverse complement strand
CGGCTCGTGGCTGCGCTCGCTACCGCGCAAATGTCTTTGTAAATATACATTTTTAACTATATCATTTTATTAGCATTACACTTACATCACTCCTCCTCAGGAGACGGTTAAGCTATATTCATTGTTATCTATAAAAGTAATGTATAAAAATCAATGCCAATTTTCGTTGTAATTTTATAACTCAAGAACGGACTTACCTATCCAAACTGGCAAAAGGCTTTGTTCGGACTATTTAGTAGATAGTTTATGTGAACAGTTTTAACTCTCTTGTCACCTTCATTCTGCTAAATAAACAACTACGGTTTTTTCAAGTTCAACTATCTATTATGTTGTTTAACTTAAAGAGCTCTTTCGATTTTTGTTACGCTACAGCATTTAGGATGGTTATTGTATTTTTTTTTTATTTACATTGGCTTTGTTCATAATGTTTCTATTACATAATTACTATTATTCTGTCAAATATAAATGGTATAATAAATCGATGCAGTAATCTAGTGATGCGATGCATGACTTGACCTCATGAGGTCCGGGTTTCGATCACAGGATCGAGCAACAGAAAGAAATTGTTGAAGTTATACTTATTTAGGCACGTCATGAAAAAAATATAAAAGTGAAATTTTAAGATCTGTTACACAAAAGTAACATTCACACAACTGCGACTTTTCGTTACAGATTTTTTTACTATTTTTCAAGTAAGTATAACTTCTAACCCGCGTACATAAGTATACGCAACAACTACTTTTTTCCAATTTTCTAAAAACAACCCAAGATTAGATAATTTATGTGTCCGGCTGACGATCGGCTTGTAGAACTTAGTGTTCTCGGCTAGTAAAATCTATACTTGCTATCGTCGGCACTTGGTGGAATTACATTATATACACACTTTTTTGTAGTAACTTTTTTTGTACTTTAAAGACTTTTTATCTTTAGTTTCAAAGCCCTGATGACGCTGTAAAAAGTGAAACCGGTTGACTAAAGAGTAACGAAAGTCGAAAAGTATTAAATAAGTACAAGTGTTTACTACAACAAAGTGTGCATCTTCGGCTGGTAGTGCCCTGGTTGTACCGCTGCCTCTTCGGGGACATGCCATCCCCGAATTTATTTTTTCTTAGTCTCGTTATTTTATATACAAACAAAACAATATACTTATATAAATTTACAGCACAGAAAATGAAATAATCATAGCGTTGTGGATATGTGCCGTATGTCGACTTGGACGGACAACGATCGAAATGACGAGAAGTACGGAAAGTGGAAATTCAGCGTGTAGAAGGAACAGTGAAAGGAACGAAGGTGATGTTAGAGAAGACGATAAAATAGAAGAAGGTAGAAGAAACGGTGAGCGGGTTTTGCAGGGTGAAGAAGGTGAACTTGTAGAGGCTGTGAGAAGGCTGTTGTCCCAATGGGCGGAACAAAAGCGGTCACTGCTGCAAATGTTCGCATTACAGCAAGATACTTCGCCGACTGTCAGGTGGGTTATTTATTAACTAAATTCGTAAAAAGGAGGATGGTATTTGTTCATTACCTATATTTTATTTATGTATATTAATACATCTTGAAAGATCATACTTTTGAAGTGGTTGGATCTGATGAGAGAATCGCAAAGAAATCTAGTAAAATGATTCGCTGATTACTAATTCGGAATCAATTATAAAGTTGTTTTTGAAAAAAGCTTTCATAGCGGTAGGTTGATGTACTATGCTTTCTATGAGTTTACTGTGTTATATTTGCTAATGTCTCCGTTAATTATTTGTATGAAAATTTTGAACAGCGCTGGTAACTACGAGAACTAAGTAAAGAAAAGCGCTATAGATTTCTATAGATAACTTCATCTCAAATATCATTTTGAACTGTTAATGTGCTAAAAAATGTGGGTGGACAAATTTCTATGGTATACGTATAACCATACCTTTTGAATTTCTAATTCTACGTTTAAGTAAACCGCATCAAAATCCGTTTAAAGATCTAAGCATACATAAGGACAGAGAGCGGAAAGCGACTTCCTTTCAGGCCTCAAACTGGATCTCAGCGATTGCGGGGCGGCGGCGAGAGCGGCGCGATCTAACACATAGATTCTTATTGAAGTGAACTGGATGTGGGGCGGAGCGATCTGGCCGCTGACATCGAGTTCGGGCATAGCTCGCCTCGCCCGCGCCCGCCCCGCTCTCGCCCGAGCCCCGCAAATCGCTGAGATCCAGTTTGTGGCCTTATACTATATAGTAATTTAGAATTATATTATAAATTGATGTACAAATATTATGCAATGGTTGAAGTTTATAAATCATTGTAAAATCAGACAATATGAACAAATATTAGTATAGTACAAATTACATATTCAGATTTTTAACACTAAATCAAAAATGTCAGTCAATTTTTTTTATAATTTTTATATGTCAGCAAGAGATAAAATAATACAGGAAAAAATGTGTCCGAGTTAAAAAAAAAACTTTATTCAAAAATTTGTATTTTTTTAATGATGCAATTAATTTCCTAATTTAGTGTCAATTTCTATGATATATATACCGTGATTTTTTTTTCAGACATCGCCTCCTCTGTAACCTTGCTCAGTGTATTATTTTCCCATCGGAAATCGCTGTCAAGAGTTACGAGTCAACGTGTACTACGGTCCTGGGTTCTAGTCCCGGCGACGTCCTCACATGGGGTCGTTATCGAAACCCGAAGAGTCTTCCACGTCTTGCAGTTAGATTGTACCCACACCACGAGATATATTTTGAAATGGAACTGGAATTAGCACCTGATGTATCTTTATAGTGTTTAGAAAATTCTGAGGAGGGATATTGCACTTTCTCAGATGGAAATAAAGTCTATTATCGAATGATCTGGGGAACTTTAAAGAATACGTCCAGAGAATGAATTTTATATATCCTTAGAATGTATAAAACATGTATTAGATGTCCGCCTTAAATAACTTTTTTCTACATATTATTATCTAGCTTATTATGAAAGAAATATGCTTGTCTCTACAATTCAAATTTGCGTTAGTAAAAAAGTGACTAGCCTAATCGGGAGTGCCTTAGTTGCACCTTTGTTTATTTTTTCGAGGATACGCATATGATGACCCTTTTTTATTTAGACCTCATCAAACTAGCGTCCCATTAACCAACCAATTAAAAGGAATAATTTCCAATTTTTTTTGTATTTTGTTGTTCATGAGCTTGTTTGATGACGTCACTATATTCTTAATGCGTACAAAACGAACTATAAATTACATTAAGTGTCGAATTTATGCTGACCCTCAGTATGTTAAATCAAGTTAAAATCGTGTCTACAGACTTTGTTTATTATCATTTTGTCTTTAAACTCTGTAAAAACGGATAGGTAATATAATCATTACTTAGAAGTTAACAAAGACTTATCTATTACCATTTTGTCTTCCAATTCCATAAAACGGGTTGGTAATGTAAAACTGTCATTCATATTTTTACATACATACATACATACTTATCTTCACACCAAGTCCCTTACGGGGTAGGCAGAGAGTATCGAGTGCCAGACCTCACGATCCTGACAAACCTGTCTTGCTTCATTCACATTCATTACCCTTTTCATACAAACACGCCGGTTTCGGAGACTCTTGACACCACCTACATCTGATCGTGAAATGTCAGAAATAAATGTCATCATCAAATGAAATCAAATCAAATCAAAATCATTTATAATTTTAAACAAAGAAACACTTGTTCTGTTTTACGTATCACTTATAATTTATTATTTTATAAATAGCTCACCGGTTTCGCTTATGACAGCATCATCAGGGCTAGAACTTAAGTCCTTAACTTAAACTTAAGTTCTAGCCCTGACGATTAAATTATATTTATTAATATCAAATACATACTGTCATTACTTAGAAGTTGTAAATTCAGAGGTACTCTACTCCTTAAGATTTAGACAACTGTCAAATTCCTGTCTCACTTACTCCACAAGCATAAATAATTAACCGTCACCCTTCCACTTATGAAATGTTGTCAAAAATCTAAATAAAAAAGTTTGCACGAAAAACACCTAATCAAATTATCCTAATTAACGAATGGTTATATTATGTTGTAATAGAGAACACAATATTTATGCTAATATTGGTTTCTCAGTATTAGACATTTTGAAACAGAAAGTCGGCATTTCGTAATTTTTCAACATTTTGACAATTGAGTGGAAATTTAACTCCCAAGGCTGAGTTCAGATATCTCCTTTTGTTCGTACCTCCCTTTTTACCTCCGTTCCGTAAGAGCGCTGTAATCCAAGAACTCTATGGTGGACGACTGTTCAATACTTTTCGGTAGTACGGCGTTTCAATCGACAACAGATCCATCACGAGTCGGTTTTCCGCTTCTTCTTAAACAAACTATATTCATGAAACCCATGACTTTGATTTAGTTTTAAAATGCTAAATTATTTAAAAAATACTCATTGCAAATGTAGGTATAGTGATAGTAAAATTTACTGAGATCTACCTCAGTTTATAAAAGAGGTAGTAATTTAACAAAATACACTTTAAAGTCGCAAGATTTATACTAAAGTGTGAACTTAAGGTCAGTCTTAAGGATACTGAGATTTATAAAAATGTAGACAATGGTATTGATTTGTTGCTCACTCACTAAACTAATTTAGTCACTTTCTTCTTTCAAAGATAGTAATAGAAAGAGACAAAACACGTTGAGTGCTGTCAGATTAGTTTGTACATGACATTTTGAATGAACTACTTCGATACACTTTGATTAAAACTTTTCCATGTCTGAACTAATCTGACATGTTAAAAATATTCCATCTCTCATTTTGTGTTTTATTAGGAAAAGATGGCATACACTTTAACTACCAATATCACTTAAAGTTATATAAAAGGTATTTTTATTTGCTTTTTTGTATAATAATACTTTAGTTCAAGTAATAAAAAAATATGGTTCTTGGTTATAGATATTTGCTCATTGTATCTCGTCTGGACAACCTTACTTTTTGTTGCAATATAGTGGAGGAAACTGAATTTGAAAATGAGTATAGTCTCGGTTAAATTCAAGCTTTTGTGATAAGAAGAATCATATTCCAAAGTTACTTAAATTGGAAGAGATATTTAAGTGTTTTGATAGAAAACTTAGCAGTCCAATATTCAGGATGCGTGCCAGATAACTCTGCGCGCGAAGGAGGGCGCTGTTAATAAAAATCACTTATAAATTACTGAACATTAAATATTTTTTTTAATGGTTGTATTACATACTCCAATAATATTTGGGGATTTTCTTTTTCTGAAAATAACAGAAATAATATTGTCGTTTATACATACTTATTTATTAATACTTATTGTGTTAAGTTTCACGTAGGTATATCTCACAAAAAAACTAGTGTTATAAAATGATTACAAAATTTACCCGCAGCGTAAATAACATTTCAATATACTTGAGAAAATTACCAATAGCATTTCATTAGCGTATATACCGTACTGTTACAGAATACGAGTCTTATGTCTTTACAATTATTTATTCAATCATTGCTTTATTCTGTACCAATGTCAGTGGAATGAAAGTTGATTTTATTTTTTAATGAAAAATTATAAAGACTTCTTTGCTCGCGACTAATCATTTTAAAATATGAAGCTACTGTTACAAAATATTATATTTGGTTAATATGCAAATGTTTTTGGAACAAATTGATATTTTGACTATAATCGCCCTTAGTATATTACAAACTGTAAATTATATTGCTGATAGAATGTTAATTTAAGTGCATAGGGGATATATTGCTATTGAGCAGTTCTTCCAGCTTGATACGCCACCGTAGCATCAGTGTTCGTTATTGTTGTGTTACACACCACTAACATTTACGGTGTTAATAGCCGACGGATATCTCTTTGGACTGCTTAATAGTTCGCTATTGTTTAAAAATATTTGTTATCTTCTAATCCAATGATTAAAAGCGGTAAAAATCTTATAATGGTGTTCAACGAAGACTTATTACACGCCATAATATACTGAATGTACCTAATTAAATATTTTCTGCAGCTAAACGATCCAGACTAATTTTGTATGATTTTTGTTAGTTAATTAAAATTAGTTATATGCAACGATCTCTAAAAATTTTTCGTTAATATGTAATAAAAAAGCCAAAGCACGTTATATACAGAGTGTAGGGTCTCTTATACTCGGTACCTATATTCAAGAAACAAGTCGTTTTTGTCTACAATCGGTAGTTTTTTGTACGAAAAGTAAAGTATCTAACTACGGTTGTTCGTTGTCTATTGACAACTCAAAGCATTCTAAGTAACTATGAGCGACGCTCCGTTACTTTTAGATAAACTACCAATGGTTATATTAATGGATTACGGTTCGTTGATTATAGGAACCGGGCTTTAAACTGTCAAGATTAGAATAGAAAATATTTAAACTGTGTTTTGAAATCATGATACTGAAGAAAGTACGATTTTTGTGGAAAATTTTAACTGCAATTTACTTTAAAAAAACAGGTTTGTCAATTTTCATCCGAATGATGCTAATATACCTAGTACTAGATTGAGCGCTTTTAACATTTCGTAGGTAACTTTAAAATGAAATAAAATGGATCTTTCACTAAATAAGTCGTTTTTCCAGTATCATTGTTTTACTACATAGTTACTGATTACAGGTAGCCTTACACTTTCGAATTATTATTTTTACTTTGTATTTTAGTAAATAAGCACAAATTAAGATACTACAGCTGTTATTTAAATTTGTGATAATTCAAGTTATTTTAGCTCAATAAAGATATTGCTATTCTGTTATAATTTAGTTGTTTTTTTTAATAAATTCCTGCAACAGATTAAGTATTTTGCAGTAAAGTTTCCATACATGGTGCAAGATTCATTTCGATTCACATATATTATATGTGCTTTGTTTTTCATTATGAATGGGTACAGTAGCGCTTATTAAATTATGCGCTTCGGCTATATTTGTCAAGCTTCTAAAATCCGAATGTATTTTAAAGGTATATATATACTAGCTGACCCAGCAAACTTCGTATCGCTTGACATTAATGCTTCGACAGTAGCGCAGTCTGTCGGATCCGATGTGAAACATTCCAAAATCAACAACGACTTATTATTAAAAAATTAATTAAAAAACATTTTCCAGGAGACCAAATTGTAAATCTAAACCATTCTCGAATTCCCTTGAACACGCACAAAAACTTTCATCAACATCGGTCCAGCCGTCTAGAAGGAGTTCAGTGACATACACACTCACAGAAGAATTATATATATTAAGATATGTAGAGTTCTTATTACATAATTAATCATTTCGCCTAAATTTAGATTTGATCAGCCAATTTAAAAATAAAAGTATAAAGAGTAAAAAGTGTAAAGCCGAAGCGCATAATTTAAATAGGTAGTAGTTCTGTACACCTCTTAAGGAAACTTGCACGTACCTGGGTAAAGTGTTAACTCTGAGTTAGCGTCTATCTAGGGTTAAATTAGATGTGCACGCGGCTCTTACACGAGACAATAAATCATGTTTAATTCAACATGCAATTCAGAGCGGCTATTTCTAAACGTTGTTATCTTTTAATTACTGTTAAGACACAAACTCGCTCAACATTTCATTATATAGAGCCACCAACTTCAATAACTAAAATAGGCAGTTTAATTTACATGACGTCTATTTTAGCGTTTATTTAAGCGGTAAACGTCACGTTAACGTCGCTGTTTATGCAGATAAGTTGGTGGTACTGTAACAATTATGCCAGTGAAACGTCTCTATGTCCGAGTTTCGTTCTTTTCGAAAACATAATCGTCAGAAATTGTAATAAATAAATGTTATTCAACCTACTGCTAAAGTCAGAGTTTAAGAATGTCACGTGTATTATCGAATTTGTAACAAAGTCTATGATATTGAGTCATTAAATCAATAGGTCCAGGTCACATCGAGCTTCAAAATATCTACCCGAATATATTTGATGTTTTAATTTCACGTTGCAACGGAACGATAGTGACATAATTTTTGAGTGAGATGAGGTCTTTTAATTAACGCAAAATTAGTGCGTTGGCCTTAGCAGTTTTTTTTTTATTAAATCTACGGTTTTTCCGTTGTAATAAACCATATCATATTTTCGTGATTTATGAATTTTTGTCTGCATTTACATTTGAGAATTTATCAAGTAGACACCGTCGTCTTTTGCGTAATTAAAATATTTTTAATCAAGTGTTTCACGCTTGGT
Organism: Calephelis nemesis; assembly: GCA_002245505.1. Taxonomy (NCBI): domain Eukaryota; kingdom Metazoa; phylum Arthropoda; class Insecta; order Lepidoptera; family Riodinidae; genus Calephelis; species Calephelis nemesis. The sequence goes on along the minus strand of NJDD01006377.1, from coordinate 13,432 downwards.
GTAAACTGAGCCTTACGCGAAAATCTTAATCTTTGTATTATTTTGATAACATTGTCGTTTTGCCACTGCGAACTTTTCGACTTTTAATCTCTTGATAACTTTATGCACTTAATTTTTTTTTAAATTCTTATACGGTAGATAATATAATGTCTACCCAAGTAATATCTAAACCATATTTCTTTAGAGTCTAGAATTTTTAAGTTCGTTATCCTCTTCGCTTCTGTAGTCTAGATCGACTCTGTAGTGTAGATCACCTCTGCTAAACAACATCGGTCATCGGTCGGTTATAAACATCGGTCTGGCGTCGGACTTGACTTCTTGAGGTCCCGGGTTTGGTTCTCGGGTCTATCAACAAAAGAAGTTTGGAAAAATTTGAAATTGTCCCGGTTGGCAACCTGCCATTTGTATGTTATTATATATTCGGGAATATGGGCTCGAATACACTAAACTCGTATTGTAATTCGGTTTACCACTAAGTTGACTTTAGTACCTACCTCTTATTAATTTATGATTAGGTACTGGCAACATCAATGATTATCTTGTCAATGATCAGGCTCGATTTAGTTAGTAGCAAAGACTACAATACTCTAGTAACTAGGAACTTGGGCAGGCAAATAGCTATCGGTACTTTATCAAGTTCATCTTTCCTTTTAGAGGATGAATATTGTAGTGTCAACATCAATGGCGTCTAGACCGTACCTACCTAGTTATCTCTAACTTTGGTTTCTATATTTCCATTGATTAACTTTAAGAATTAATGGATTTTGAAAATTCTGTGTCATTTTTATACCTCGAATATAGGTTTAGGTTTGCAGTTTCACTTTGTAGTCATAATGGGAAAAAGTGACTGACATTCAGACGGACAAATCGAATGTTCAATGCTGCGATCCGTTCGGGGCGGCTCCATTTTACGCCATCCACCTACGGAATACTAAAATCGCATTGCAATGGACTCTACAGCTATTCTGTATATCATAGTTTACATAGGGGTGTAATCTGTGGTTTACATCGTAAATTTCCAACTTCTTTCATTAGGGCCTTCTGCTGGGAATAATTACCATTAAAAGATAATTAGAATTCATCCGTTCACGCCTGATGCGAGGACCAAGTAAGCCGAACTAGCACACGGTTCTGATGGGAAAGACAACCGCGACCTATAAGTGTTACAGATTCTTCGCTGTCCAATGGCTGGGATGGGCTTCCTTCTTCCTTCCTCCGGCCCGGAACATGCCAATTGATAATGTTACCAGGAATAGATAAGGCAGTTGACCCCTTCACTTTCCTATATTTTAACCTGTACTCGTCTCTTTACAAGCTGCCTGGCAGAAAAATAAAACCTATCGTATGTAGGTATGTATGTATATTGTATTTAGGTATACTGAGCTTCAACAATTCAGCAGTTAGATAATTATCTACATTTCATTCATAAGTGTTGGTAGAAATAGCTGGATTCCATTTACACTAACAAAGTGGAGACCACTTTTTAGGTAGATGGAACCACCTACAAGTGGAAAACCTACCTTTCACAAATGTCATAACAAAGACGTTTCGTCGATACTGATAAATAATGTTAAGGATAAGATAAGTTAAGGATAAGATAACCATACGACTTTACTTTAGATAATTATACAATACATATATTTTTTGTGACGTAGCTGTGGCTACCTGCAGCTTATCTCTGTTCTCACTAAACCAATTCTGATAAAAGATAGCCTAAGTTATTTCTATTCAACAAAACAAGAGGAAGACGTAAATATGAAAATGAAAAAACAAGTACAAAATATATTTTTTCAATAAATATCACAAAATAAATATTTACAAATACCATGGCATTTTATACAAAACTAGGACAGCTTTCTAGGTTCTACTTCGCCTATGTTAACGAGAGGAAGTAGATTTCAGAAAAGTTTTATTTACAGATACTTTTTCTTAAACCAAAGGACAGTGAAATGAGGGAGATTAAAGAAGAATACAGGTTTTCCACTGGCAAAAAGTTAACGAAATTGCTAGTGGTTTGATGCGTTGTTATCCTTAAACTATGATGCTAAGGTGTATTCATAACTACTTTTGCTTATTACAAAATATGAGAGTATTTCAAGTCAAAGTCAATATATTTATACTAATCGATGGTCAGTTAAGTACAGCGTCAAAACTAATTCTGTGTACAGGCTTGGTTCTGCCTGTAATGACTTCATAACTCAGCTAATTTGTTATCCGCTTTATCTCCGATTTACCGTGGTAAAAGTCTTTTCCCATGATAATGTATGACTAATCCTAGCACCCCTGAGGCAGTGGCAATACCCGCTGCATGCGAGGTCTGCAGCGCGCTCCCCCACAGCCAGCCTCGCGGCAGCCAGCTCACCGAATGGATGACGTCAAGGAGCAGTTTGGTGCTAATAAGACAAGCTTGGTTGAATCGGGCTGGGGCGCATTTTGTTGGCTTCAACTTCAAGTTTGAGGCAGATATATGTAGGGCTCGTAGCGACCTAATGACAAAGAAGTTTAAAATAAAATATTACAGGCTTGCATGATTCACGCCAAGTCCCTTAATATGGGGTAGGCCGAGAGTCATCGAGAGAGGATCGAGGTCCAAAGCTCACGGTCCTGATAAACCTGCCTTGCTTCCTACACATTCATTATCCTTTTTTTGACTACCTATCATTAGATGAAATAAAGAACTGGGTCTACAGTGACAATTATCATTAGAGCGTTATAATTGTAAAAATCAAAAAGTGTCTTAGAATTTCTAACTGTATGGAATATATCTCGTACCATGTTTAAAATAAAGACGCGCGTGGAGCGTAGTCTTTCCATCGTATGTCTAATATTTTTTAGCACAAAAACATTGTAACTTTAACTAAACATTTTAAGGAAAAAAAATCGCCCCATACCGGATTTAAACCTGTAACCAGTAACCACTTCACTTTTAGGACTTAAATTTTTAGTAGCTTAAATGCTGAGAGCATTCGTCGGCTTAAGACGAAAGGGCACAGATTCAAACCCTATCAGAGGCGAAACTTTTTCTTTCCTTAAAATTTATAGAAATTTAAAAAAGCACAGGGCAAGTGCTAAAATAAAAATACCTTTAACTAAAAAGATATAAAAAGTGACCGCCTACCGATCCGACGCTTCATAAGAATCTTTATAAGATCCAAATTAAATAAATGTGAATTTCAATTCTAACACTTCAGCTATCGCTGCTCTATAACTGAGCTGTACCTAATGAGCATTGTGTATAACCTGTCATTCCACTTGGATCCATGGCTTGGCTCCACACATGTGGATCTGTGGATACCTTTTGCTCCTCTTATACCTATCTACCAAAGAGGGGATAACAAATAATCTTAATTTTATATCCCACTTCAACACAATCAAGGGAATCAAAAAATAAGAATCAGCAATCCGCTAACTATGGGAAGATTTTTGGACCTTTTTTCTTTTTCTTTGAAATATAAATCGAAAAACCGCTTGCCGAAATTTTTATTCTTAGTAAATACTGCCGAATCTAAAAGTAAGTGTCATAACTATAATTAATATTGTGGTAGAAAAGAAACACGGTCTATTTTCGCAGTGGACTCGGACTGAAACGGGAAATCTTTACAAACTTTTGCAAGTGGTTCGAAAAGGCATAAAAAATCTATCTAGTGGTTCCAAAAAGAAAAGATAATTTGTACCTACACATGGATCCACGAGTGGATTTAAGAGGGAATAATGATATGAAGCCGAGCTGTAGAACCAAACGAAATAAGGCTTATTTAACTCTTCTCTTATTATTTACCTCGAAAACATAAAGCCTACCTTAAATATAAAACCATACCCATATATAACCATAAAGCATATTTAAAAAAAAAGTATCTTCACGCCCGTATTCCCGAAGGGGTATGCAGAGGCACAACCAAGGTACCCACGACTAGCCGAAGACACTAAGTCCCACAATATGATAGGTGGCAAGCCTATCGTCAACCGGGCACATTTCCAATCCCGACCAACATTTTTTATTATTAGAAAATTGGATAAATCCAATTTTCTTTTTGTTGGCCGACCCGAGATTCGAACCCGGGACCTCATGCAGTCAAGTCCGACACCCGGACCGCTAAACCACAGAGGCGACAATTTTAATATTTTAGAATCGTAAAATAAAAACAAAATATCTACTGTTACCAACCTAATAAATCCGACAAAAGCGTATAATGACCAGAACAATTTGTGTGCGGTCCTAATGTGGAAAGCCTTCTTCTCATCAAGCACAAGCACCCCGGTGTCCATCAGCCAGACCAGCTTCTCCGCTTGTAAATACGCTAATGTGAATAGCCCATTTGAAACTCCTATGGTTCCCCACAGGACACCTTCCTGTTTTGCAAATTGAAAAAAGTTTATTTTAGTACATCATCATTTATATCTACTTGGATGCCCTTTCTTTGTTTATGTCTCTCTTTCTCTCTCAATTTAGATAACAAGAAGTTGTAGAAGTTATGCTTAATTCTATGATAGGTATGTGAGACAGTAATCGTATAAAAAATAAAAATTACTAAAACATTCTCGCTCTGCATTACGTCATGTAATGATTATAAAAATCTGATTATCTATAGGCATGCACCAGTAGGGTTACTCTTAAATCTCGATATCATGCGAATTGGAAATTGCGTAGATAATTGTCATTTTAGGTAGGTACTTTTGAACACAGTACCTACTAGCGGATTACTAACATTCAGTTACAAATAAATTAAAAAAAGCCGATAAAACGGTTTATTATTTACCTACTATTACCTAATTGTTAATACCTAATCAGCCAGTACTATGTTCAGGAATGCCTAAAATAAAAAATGACATACCTATTTATACTCGATTCCAATTTCGAATATTGCATGAATCGAAGTTCAAGAGAAACCCTACTGATTTAGGATTCCTTTTTTTTTGATGTTATAATTTCACTGGTCAACTGATGAAAATCTTCCGGTAAACCTACTACCTACGCAAAAACTTACTATTTACGTAAAATCTCAATATTCGGGTTAGTGTTTAATTCAGCCAATAGCGAGCAAAGTAGTGGGAGCAGCTAATAACTAGATAAATTTGTTTACGTACCTGTCTTCCAAGTCCATAATTGAAGAAAGCTTTGAGAGTAGCAGCATCGTCGAAAAGACGAAGCGTAGCTCGCGCGCTGGCCAACCGCGCGCTTGCTTCCAAAAGGTGTTTCCGCTTTGTAGACGCTCCCCAAAGTTTCAAAGTGTAACACGTCAGAAGCACAACCTATATCCAACTAATACTATTAATGTGAAGATATGTTAATATCGAAGTACACAAATCCTAAACAAAAAAATACGTTATTCGTTTTTTACTTTTTAGTTTTTACATAATAACGTACAAGACTTGATTTTTCTATAGTGTACCTACCTATACATTAACATACATAAGTATACATGGGGCACACTAAAAGTTTTGCACTTCTAGCTAATCGGAACTATTTGAATTTCAAATGTTAAATTTTTAAAACGTTGCAAACTACTTAGCAATAAAAAAAAATTGGCGGGAAATAAACTGTCACTTGTTTTTTTATCACACGTCAAAGTACCTACTAGTCCTAGAAAATGGAATTAAGTCAAAAAGATTTTTTTATGATTTTATAAGTTCTCTTTCTCCTCAAAACTGTGCCGCTCGTCTTCAAACCTACGTATACCAATTAATTGACATTAGGCAACCCAGGAATCAAATACGATGGGGGTTATCTGGAAGCTTGTTACAGTTATTCATGTATTCTCATTAAAGATAAGCTTCAGATACCAATATTTGGAGCGATTTTTAACTGACTTCTAAATATAAGGAGTTTATCAATTCGAAGTAGTAGTAGTAGTAGGTAGTACCTAGTAAATTTTATTTACTGAATAAACAGCTGAGTATTTTCATACGATCTTAGTTAATTTTGATCAAGATTTGTTAAGTGTTTGAGTAGGTAATACTTAATAAAACGTATTTGCTTACATAGCTTATGTTCTGTTAATGGACGCGAGATTTCCCAGTTTAACCTACGGCGTTTATTTGTTTTTTTAATCACTGCTTTATATAAATCTACTTGAAAGGCTCTATCTTAAGGAATATTAAAAAAGTAGGTTACCGTAATACTAAAAAACGTAAATAAGTAAATAGGTAACAAAATAGCTGTACTATCGAATTTTTGTTTTTCGATATTGCCCTTTTTAATTCTGAGATTAGTCTGGATCAGAATTGAAGCCATCTCAATGTTTTATGATAATTGTGTAACAAAAGAGAGTAAAAGAACTGTTTAAAATAGGGTAATGGTCACACAACATATGCACCTACATGTTTCATTCAACGCCAGCATATGCAACGGCATAATAAATTTCAACGGCACAATGTCAGTGCTTGTCACTGCCTTGTTGCAGATGCATGGTAAGGCAGTTCATCTTACTTATGCAAATATCGTAACATCCCAGCTTAGATGTGTAATCGCACTATAACGTCTATAGGCGCCGTTATCACCATCTGGAATATGACCTGCTTTTTTATGTACTAGATTGAGAACCTCGAACACGTATACGGCTCTCCTGATGGTAAGAGACAACCTTGCGCTACAGACAGGGCCAGATTTAAAATTCTCGAGGTCTATTGAAAGATTTTTTTACGAATTTGCCCCGGTTGCCTTCTCCTATATCCGGCCCTGCCTATGTAGGCAGCATAGATATTATAAATTCTTAGCTGTCCTGTGGCCGCGATCTTAAGCCCACCGCAAGTCTACCGGACCGGAACACGACAACACCAAAAGCTATCATGATGGCAACGCGTGGATCCCTAACCAATCAAGTTGCGCCACAAGGTAAGAAAGTACAGAAAATGTTAATATACTTACCTAGACGCGTCACAAATAACCTTTGTATTGTTTTCGTGAAATAAAATATTTTAATTATTATTAAGTAATATTCTTACTTAGATAGGCTGCTCTAGCTTGTTCATTTTTCAACACTAAAAAATACTGTTTATTCTATTAGTACTCTCCATAAACACAGTGTATCCTACCCATTCTCAAAAATGCCATCTACCTGTCCGGTAGATAGCTAAACGCGCAGTCTCTACAAATCCCGTTAAGAAAGTATGTTCACGCCCATATCCCTGAAGGGCTAGGCAGAGGCACAACTAGGGTACCCACGACTAGCCGAAGACACTACGTCCCACGATGTGATAGGTGGCAAGCCAACCGGGCACATTTCCAATCCCGAGCAACATTTTTTTATTAGAAAATTGGAAAAACCCAATTTTCTTTTTGTTGCCCGACCCGGGATTCGAACCCGGGACCTCATGCAGTCAAGTCCAACAACTGAACCGGTAGACCACAGAGGCGAATCCCGTTGCCTGGGTAAACTTCCTAGTTTGTTTCCACAACGGGGTTTGTGGAGATCCAACTCAATCGGGATCTATTTCCCCAAATTTCTCCCCAACCCCAAAACCTGAGGACAGGAAACCAACACTCCTTATAGCCCTTCTTTCCCTAGACACCTTACCACATATTGTGGAACCATACCGCATTACCCCTTAAAGTGATGTTTGAAAAGATAGATAAAGTATTGACCCATTTTTATGAAGACCTAGTCAGCAGTCCTAGCAACTTTGCTGCCTAGCTCGAGTTTGCCCACTCATGTCATACCAAACGTTTTCAGTTTGACTGAAGACTGAAGAAGATTGAGAAGCCAATTTAAGGTTGTGCTTTTTTCATGACGTCTAGCCCCAGAAGGGGGACAGTGCCCACACAGAGATGATTTTACAAAATTTGTACAGCGTCAAGCAAGGGCTCTTGTTTGCAATATCGCGCGTTTATCCAGAGGCGTATTATCCCTAAGACAAAGTAAGCACGTGCCCAGGGGCGCAGAGGCGCGTCAAAAAACATACACAGTCAGATCTGGTTCCTGGTTGGGCATTATGGATTTCCATGTTCCTTCTGCTTTTCTTGCTTTCTTCACTCTCATCACATATTATTTCATTAATGCCTAAGTACCCGTGTCCTGGTCTACCTAGTTATTTCTAATAGAGGGGCGCCGAAGAGGTGTTTGGCTAGGGTGCTATTTTATTTTATTTTTTATGATATTGGAATGCAACAAGCAGACGGATTTCCTAATGGTAAGACATTCACGCCGCCTAGAGACCTCAAAGGTGGTAATGGTGCGTTGCCAACCTGAGGCCGGGATGTTAGGCTCGAGCAAAAGTAAGTTTACCGGCTACCTTACCAAACCGGAACACTTCATGACGTTATGGAGGCTGGAATAAGTAAGGCGGTGGTATGTACCAATCCGGGTGGGTCGCTGCGAAACTATACCACCTAGTCAGATGACACGGTGCTAGTGACGTTAAGCCTGTGCTCGTCTTTTACGAGCTGCCTGGCAGGAAGGCAAATGGTCTATTCTGCATTCGAAACTCTACCACCTATACATTTACATTTTTTACATTTAATCCGCCTCTGTGCCTTCATCCCATATTTTATTTGTCCCAAAAGTTGAGAAATATAAAAAAGTATAGATAGCGACAGAACCCATGGAATAATTAAAAAAAACACTTAAAACACAAAATGGATGCACTTGACACTTACCTTATCTCGATTGCTATGTGCCACCAAAAGATCACTAAATTCGTCAATAACTGTCATAACTACACCAAATTAAAAAACTAAGTCACATCAAGTTCATAATACATAATAATATATATAAAGAATTCTGTATCTTTTTACAGATTAGATAATTTTTATGATATGTCCTAAAACTGAATTTTTTATTGTAAATCAACAACATTAAGGTAGATATCTGTTATCGTATAAATATTATGTAAAATGAATGATCAATACCTACAATATTTAAAATTGTTAGTTTATTTTTAAAAACTGTTATTGTATTTTATTTGTAAAAAAATATATAAAAAGGGTAGGGTACCTACCCTACATCTCTTTACTCTCCCTTCGGTGGTTATTCTACGAATTTAAGCAAGTATCTTCACGCCCATATACCCGAAGGAGTAGACAGAGGTACAACCAGGGCACCCACGACTAGCCGAAGACACTAAGTCCTACAATGTGATAGGTAGCAAGCCTATCGCTAACCGGGCACATATCCAATTCCGAGCAACGTTACTATTATAAGAAAATAGAAAATATACATTTCTTATTTTTTTTGTTACTCGACCCGGGGATCGAACCTCAGACCTCAAGAAGTCAAGTCCGATGCCGGACCGCTAGACCATAGAGGCGATTTAATTACATGTAACTATCAAAAGGCTTGAAAAGGGTAGCAGCTTTTTGTAGATAAACTGTACTATTTTTGTTAACTTATTGCGTACCTACTAAATTTTAATACACAAGTGGATTGATTTAGTAGGTTCGTGTTGGTAACGCACCATTAACATATTGCCCATTTCTTACACAACCCATCTACTTGTTTGTAAAACATACATATATTATTATATAGGTACACATCTTCACGCCAAGACCCTTACGAGGCAGGCAAAGAGTATCAAGTGCCTAATCTCACGAACCTTTTCAGATCTTACGGGGCAGGTGGAGCAAATCTCACGATCCTGGCAGACTTGTCTGATTTCCTCCACATTCATAACCCTGTTCATACAAACAAGCCGATTTCAGAGACTGTTGACGCCGACCTCGGATAAAACCTTGAATGTCAACCTCGGTCTCCCCAGGCACCTACCTACAAGGATCAATATTTTCATTGTATATCTGATTAGTCAATTTTTAATCTGTCATACTTTCCAAATAACCAAATCAGACGATCACTTTTTGTCTTCTTTTAAAATAAAGATTTAAATTAACTAATAATTAAACTACTTGTCAACACAATACAAATACCACACATATATTTTAAACAAAATTTAAACAAGTAAATAAACTATTGTTTACTTATAAGTAAACATCAATTAGGGAATGCCTAGCCACTCGACACAACTCAGACACGAATATAATATGAAGGCTGTAAACTATGTTTTATGAAAAAAATTAAGCCACAAACTGTTACAACTACAATGTGACTTCCTAGTTAAACAATATTTAAGTATTTATCTTTAAGGGCCACTCGCACGTTTCTGGGTTAGATTGAATAATGAAGTAATTTAACTCGGAATTACTTAATAGGTTTTTTACCGCAATTAGTAGGTATTATAAACAAACTTCGAATTAACACGGGTCACCCGTTGGTCGAAATTCGACCATAATAAATTTTAATATCTTGTTGATAGGAACGCCATCTTTATTTCTTAAGACTAACTATTTTGTTTCCAAACTTTTTAGGGCGCCATCTGTGATCTTTTATCGTTATCATCAATATATTTGTTTGTGTGTGTCAAATGCATGGTAGCATGGGTAATGTTTTGTATAAAGATTTAATGTACTCTATAAGCGTTACTATTGAAAAATATTAGCGTTCTGCACTTCTCCTACACACAAACCTTCTGACCTTTCTTGGGAGGACCACTTTAACTTCGTTAGCAAGAAAATTTATTTCATTTTTCATGCACTGCAATCTCTTAAAAATTTCCTCCCTTTTAAAACAAAAATTTTCATCGTTCAAACTCTCATTTTGCCTATTCTTGATTATGCTGATTCATGCTACGGAAACTTTCTCAAATAAACTTGAGAAACTCCAAAAATCTTGTATTCGTTTTATCTTTGGTCTTCGCAAATATGGCTTCTTATCCGTCTTCGCATGAACTCTCTTATACTTTGTCTCCCTTATAATATTTTGTATAATCAATCTGTCCTCTCTTATCTTCGAGAGCGCTTTAATTTTTTACACTCCAGTGAATCACCGTGTCGTTCTAGTCGTAATTCAATACTTTGTTTTCCTGTATTCCACTCCTATTTTTATTCAAACTTCTTTACTTTTCGTTGCGTCAAATTATGGAATTCACTCCCTCTAGAGGTCCGCGATAGCACTTCCCTGCCCATCTTCAAAAAACGGTTGAAAGAATATTACTTAACACTTACAGAAAACTTTGTAAATTTCAGGTTTCTAACTTTTAAAGATTTATTAATTTTATTTATAATATTTTATAGTATGTCATTGTTATGAGTTTTTTTATATATTAATATGTTTAGGTTATTTATTTCTTGTGCCTTCCACTGTTTCATCACAAATTCTAATTTTTAGAGTTGGCTAGAAGAAATCTAAACCTAGAGATAAGCCCATCTTTTGTGCATTTTTGTTTATCACTGTCCATGTTTCATTTCATAATTTGTGTACAATAAAGAATTAAATAAATAAATAAACCATAAGTGTGCCAAATTTTATGCTCCTGCGTCCGCGCATTTTTCGTAAAAAGGGGTCCAAAGTTTTGGCATCACGTATTAAAACATTATATACTTAGATTTAGTTTGAATTGCTTTTATATCGCCTTAAAATTTGTTTTGAGCAATCTGACATCAGACATTGCAATCACTATAAGTGATTAAGAATCCTAATTCTCATTTGAAGTCTGATTTGGTCTGATTTTTGAATAAATCTGTCATCTGTAAGTTTTAATGTTATTAATATTTAAAATTGGCAAGTTTGGGACTTGTATGACAAAGTCCCGAAAAATAAAGAATAAAAATACCGGCCAAGTGTGAGTCGGATTCGCGCACGAAAGGTTCCGTACTATCACCCGCATTTTGTGAATTTTTATGCATTAGATTAGGTATGTGTTTTTATAGTTAATTATTTCTAAATACTTACTTACAAATATTCAAGTTTCTACCTGTTTACGAGTAAAACATGCTCAAAAAATACGTTTGCTGTATGGGATATTTATTTGATATTTACTTTATTGTTATTTAATTGTTTATTTCGAAAGTTAATATACAACTAATTAATATTCTGTGAAAATTTGAAGCGTCCACTTGTTACCGTTTCGTAAGGGTTAAAAAACCGTTTATTGTAGGTATGGGGTATATAGGCCGGTAATTGGACGGATCCGAGCGGTTATCTTTTTTAGGGATCGGGTGTATTAAAGCGGTCTTCCATGAACTTGGTCCAATACCTGATGAATAGGAGAGCCGGAAGAGTCGCGTTAAAACCGGTGCCAGCTCGAGAGCACACAATTTAAGAACAATCGGAGGGATACCTACCATCAGGCCCACTCCACTTATTGACGTCCAATGAAATAAGTGTTCAACGCACTGAACTCTGCAAAAACTTTATTTCTGGCATAGATACTACACATCGCGGGATGGTCGGTGGCGTGTTTCCATGGTCATCTAAAGTCAAGTTAGAAGCAAAAAGGGAGCCTAGGAGTTCGGCTTTATCTTTCGCATCATATGCCAGTGAGGTATCACTCTGATGTAGAGATAGTAATGATGGTAGGGAAGTGTAAGCTAACGAACAGAGTTTATCTATAATAATACAATTAGGTAGGTACCTACTGAGTAAAAGATATATGATAACGTTAATTTGTATTTTTATATTTTAATATTTCTAATTAAACGTGTTTCACTATCTTTTCTTTCGCAGTAGGTAGGTAGCATGCCAGTCGTTAAAGTAATAAAACCTTACGATTAATTGCTACTAGCAGATTATATTTCAATTACAAAAGTTGCTTAGTTTTACGTATTAATTTACTTGATAAATAAATAAATACTTGGCCTGTAGGTACCTACTTACCTATACATAAAATAAACACTATATATACTTAAATTAAGTATATATATATATAGTGTTAAATATTTCAATAAATATAAATTAATAATAATGTGAATAAAAAAAATATTTAAAAAAAGGGTGAGGTGCTTTTTAAGATATTATAAAAATGGAAATCACTCTACTCATATCTGTCAATAAAATATCTATAAAAAAAAACAACATGAAAACGTCTTTCTACACGTATTTCCTCCCTTAAGTGAAATTCTAGTAATAGGGCGGACTTTTTTCCGGTGCCCAGGAGCGGCTTGAGTTTGAATCCTTCAATCTCCCTCCTCATATTATACTTTTGTAGAACTAGTCGCAAGTGGCAACATTTCCGAAATCATACCTTCACCACAAGTCCCTTACTAGTGCCAAATCTCACGACCCTTGCAGACATTTCTTGCTTCCTCCACAATCATTGCCTATTCTTTCCACACAAACACGCCGGTTTCGGAGACGTTCCACCCATTTAGGGACTATCAAGAAACAGCATAGGTACCTACCTACTCATTCCTCAAATGTCGGCAGGTAACCCACCTTTGACGTTTCAGCAGTTAGTGGACGATTACTTGGCATCATATATACCAGGGGTGGGCAAATTCTTTTGACCGTGGCGGGCCGGAAAGTTAAAAAAAAATCAAGTGGCGAACCAGTAATTTATAACTAATCTTGAGGCGGGCCGGTTTATTAAAACACCTAAAAATAGCAGTAAATATTACGATTATAAAACGTTGTTTATAGAAAATATAAGGAATTCTTTATTTTATTTT
>NJDD01006371.1:14616-31128 GCA_002245505.1 Calephelis nemesis | reverse complement strand
TAGTAGAAAATAAAAAAAATATTTTGTGACTTTTCTAGTCTAGTAATTACAACCGTGAATAAAAAATAATACTACGTTATATTCAACTTCTGATGTAAATATATATACATATTTCTATATAAATGTATATATTTGTATATTTAAACGTAATAAACCTAATGTATTGTAGCTACTTTGCCCACATTATTGTGTATGCCTTCGAAGTAGAACTGGATGAAGGTCCTTGTTATGTATACAGAACCCTCGGTTTTATTAACGTCGTTCTTTTTTGCAAGATATTTCTTTATGCAAAATTTGAGATTTGTAGATAATAAATACAGACAAAGATAAATAAACAAGTCTTTAAGAAAATATTATTTGTGTTGAGTTGAAACACCGTGCAGGAGTTGGTCAGAAATTTCGCATAAATATTTATATATTTCAGTTTTTCTTCTTAAAATATTTCTGATTACACCATGAGTTTTAAAAATAAAGTTGTGATCATAACTGGATCAGGTTCTGGTATAGGGGCAGCTACAGCATTAAAATTTGACAAAGAAGGGGCAAATGTAGTTATAGTGGATAAAAGTGAAACAAATTTATGTGAAACAAGAAGTAAATGTCAAAATTCTCATTCCATATGTGCTGATATTACAAAAGACGATGACTTGAAAAGTATTATTGCTGAAACAATCAACAAATTTGATAGGATTGATGTTCTAATTAACAATGCTGGTATATTATCATCAGCTACAATTTTGGATGGAGATCTTATAAAATCATTTACAGAAAGTGTTAACGTTAACCTCCGAGCGCCAATAGTTTTAACAAAACTGGCAGCACCTTATTTGATAAAATCAAAAGGTAACATAATAAATATATCGAGTGTAGCAACTCGATCGACTTCTATATCACCGATTTTTTCAATGTACAATGTATCTAAGAGTGGGATAAATAGTTTCACAATTTCAGCTGCTTCAGAATTAGCACCGTATGGAGTACGAGTAAACGCTGTAAGCCCAGGTGTAGTCAATACTAATTTGATAAAATTGTGTGGATTGGATTTGGATGTTTTGAAAAATGCTACCGCACTAAATCGGGTTTCGGAGCCAGAAGAGATCGCTTGTTTAATTATGTTTCTTGCAAGTGATATGGCGAAAAATATTACTGGTTCAAATATTGTAGCTGACAATGGGCAATTATTAAGAAATAATTAATCTCTGAACTAAATTATTCCAATAGTGGGCAATGAAAATAGGAAAATAAATAATTTTAGCCTAGTAAACTGCAAAAGCCGACATCGTTTCCAATAAGTAAATTGTATACTTACAAAAAATTAAGTATTTTGCTCGATTTCACTAAGATTTCATCATCAAATTCAGACTTGTTGGAATATGGGACTACTTTGAGAGTACGCATTTTCAAATATAAAATACAACCTGTTCAGAAATGACAGATGACCATAAATCGATTATCATACATGAAAATACGTCAGAGTCGAACATATAACTTCCTCTTTTTTTCGAAGTCAATAAAAAATGCAAACGCTAATGATAGTATCTGAACTTCTAAACTTATTATTCTAAGACTGATATTATGAATTGCTTTGAATTTAAAAAAAAGATATAAGCCTTTGTAACATTTATGCCATTTCACTGTAATATAGACACATATTAATTAGACTTTAATAGACACATATTTAATAATAAAAATAACTGCATCCTGGTTGGTTACAGAAAAAAAATAAAGTTTTCTATTTATTCCAACTAGATTCACAAGTTTACCTATTGTTACAATCTACAAACCCATACAAACGCTCATCTAATACTTAGCCACTCCATACTGTTCTAGTGC
Organism: Calephelis nemesis; assembly: GCA_002245505.1. Classification (NCBI taxonomy): domain Eukaryota; kingdom Metazoa; phylum Arthropoda; class Insecta; order Lepidoptera; family Riodinidae; genus Calephelis; species Calephelis nemesis. The sequence goes on along the minus strand of NJDD01006371.1, from coordinate 29,295 downwards.
ATTTTGGAGTAGCAAATGTGACGGACGTCTAAGCTTTTGTTAGCTAAAAAAAAACTTTCTAGAAAGAATATAATTTCATCACTAGACCAGATACACATTTTCATAAGTTGAAACTTCGTAAGGCCACACACGCTACACATGCCTACAAACGTGTAGACACTTGGCGTGCGATTGATTTTTTTATTTGTGTCAAAAAACCGACACTCAGTCGGATCGGCTACATATTCTGACAAATCTACACAAACCCAGCTAAATAGCCTATTAATTACCTGTTGCGTTTGTAATGGTATGTGGAAGTTTGGCAAGTGTAAGGATCCCTCATTACGTTTTCTTAAAAAATAATAATTCATTGGACTATATAGTATTTTTTAATATATATTGTTTTTTCATTATTAAAAAGACTATGACAGTAAATTGTCTTTTTTTTAATTTTTAAACCTACTTCAAAAAAGAGAAATGTTGTAAGTTTGACGTGTCTTTAACTTTTAATAACATCACAACTTCGCACACGAGCTCTAAGTGTTTTTTTAATTTTTTTTCTATAGACATAGATACCTCACAGAACTGCTTCCTTTTTTTTCATATCCGGCGTGGTCAGGAGGTTATGCAAAGGGTGTAAAGATATGCTTAATTTTATTGTCTATGTACTTATGTATAATACAACTTCGCACACGAGCTCTAAGTATTTTTTTTTATTTTTTTCTATAGACATAGATACCTCACAGTATTGCCCCATTTTTTTTATATCTGGCAGGGTCAGGGGGTTATGCAATCGGTGTAAATATATGCCTACATTTATTGTCTATGTATTTAATAAGATCACAACTTCACACACGAGCTCGAAGTTTTTTTTATTTTTTTTTCTATAGATATAAAACCACACAGAACCATTTTTTTCTTATGCGGCGGGGTCAAGGGGTTATAAAAATGGTTTCAATACACGCCTATGCCTTTCCTTAACATATCTTATGTATATTTGGGGTTGCACAACGTATGGAAACGGAGACACAATTTTTTTTTTGAAAATGTTATCGATAAAATTTTAATAACTTCATTTTGTAGGGACTAAACTTTGTGTTTATTTTCGTATGTATTTGTCTGCAGTCGTTATATAAAAGCTACATTATTGAAAAAAAAATGCTGGCCACGGACAACTGCATCAAAGAGTTTACACTTTAATGTCTCATGTGACGCATGGAACGTGACTCTGTCGTTATGGCAGCAAAAATAGGTAAGGTGGTGGATCCCTATCCGGGTGAAGCTGCTACAAAGCACTCTATCTTCAGTGCTCTTGCTGGTTATGACCCATGTAACATTTTCTTGCTTCTCACAAGGTGATTGGCATGAAGCCAGATTTCTACACAGAAGACCAGCTCTAAGGAAATTATAATTGATCCAGTATATATTTTGCAGTGCATTTTATGATATCATTATTGAAGACACTGGTTTTTTATGAATAATAATAAATAAGTAAATAAATATCCCTGGACAAGTTATACAAATTGAATCTAACCCCGATGTAAGCAAATTATATGCTTGTGTTATGGGTGTTAGTCAACGATACTAATACAAAGAAATACTTAATAGATACTAGAATTAATTTAATAAACACCCAGACCCGGAAATGCAGACTTCTACTGTTCATCACACAAATGCCTGTCCCCATCGGGAATTGAACCCGAGACTCGCGGTATAGTCGGTGTAGTTAGGCGTGTACGCTAGCCACTCGACCAACGAGGCGGTCAATTAATGTTCTATATTGTAAAGTATGTTAAGCTCATGAAGCTACAATGCTACTGGAGGTTACACTTCAGCCTCTCCTTCATATTGACTTTATTGATTGACATCGCAAGACTTTTTGCAAGAAATTTGCCAAACATTATAGAGTCACCAAGAATTGGAATAGATTTGTCCCCATGTTTGGATAAACATGTTTGGTTCCTTTGCAGAATAGACCATCTGTCTTCCAGCACCAGGCAGCTCGCAGAAGGCGTGCATAGGGTTATAATGCATAGGTTTTTGTTACGACTGTAACCTTCAGTAGTATTATTATAGCGACATGGTTTATCTGCACAAAATAGTGGGTATTTTGTTATATTGATTTCTAAATTGATTTTATTTGTTATTTTGCTTTTTTTTGTTATTTTCGGAGATAAGTTTTTTATATATAAGAGGACGAGCTAGTGGGTCATCAAATGGAAAGTGATCACCGCCGCAAACGGCAAAAAGCAACATCCATATCAACAAGAGCATTACAAACGCGTTGCCGATCTTTAAGGACTGAGTACTCTCTTTTTCTGAGGGTTCTTAACTCATTCGCTTAGAAGTATCTATTGCCTTGGGTAACTTATTTCATAAATTGGTAGTGGTGCTGGTTGAGAAATACCTTCTTTGAAGATCGCTTACGCATCAACATGATGACTTTTACACTGTGGTTGTTGTGATCAAATTTAATTTTATTTGTTATTTCTAAAATTTACCCTAAATTAAAAAAATCTTCAACTCAGTTTCTAAAATTATTATATATATTATGCTAGGTATGTATTTTGTTGTTTTCATAATATAATATGAGCAAAAAAAAAAATTTAATATAACTCATATTTCTTAGATTACATTACATTGCTCTGAAGATTACATTATTCACATTATATAAAAGTACGTACAGGCTGTATCTAAATAACTATTTTAAAAATATATAATTTAGGTTCAATATTTTTTGCACAACATTTAATTTTTATGGAACGTGGAATGAAATTTGCATATTATAAAGCATCCCAGATAAAAAACTAACATATGAAAGTTTTTTTAATAAATACATTCCTCTGAAAATCCAAAGCAAGGACATTATCATTTCCTTCTTTCCTTGGTTAAGATTCCTTAGTATTTTTTTTTTAATGAGTTGGCAAACGAGATAATTTTGTTGAGTTTTAAAATTTTTGTAATGGCCAAACTTACAATTTCGATATAATTTACTAACATTAACTATGAATCTAACATAGGTAATGAAAGTTTTTTTTTAAATAAATATAGATACATTCCGCTGAAAATCCACAGCAGGGAGATTATCAATTCCTTCAATTCTTGGTTTAGGTTTCTTACCATTTTTTAAATGAGTTGGCAAGCGATATAATTTTGTTGAATTTTAATTTTTTTTATAATGGTCAAATTAACAATTTCGTTAGAATTTACTAACAGTCAAATATTGATTGATCTTTGAAATAAACAACAGCTTTTATCCTTCATGGACTTGACGACGGTGAAAGAAATCTTTTGTTACAGTTAAGCTAAAGTAGAAAAAATAAGAAAATTACTGAGCCAAAATCAGGTAACTGACTCTTTTTTAACGGCATCATATGTTGCTGAGCTCAGTCAAATTCCTAGTTTTTCAATGTGCAGGCCCCATTGTAAATTTTAACCTATTGTGATGTCTAAAAATATTCTGCAAGGTCCTGCTTGTTCTCTTTTTTGTTGGAATTCATTATATTTTCTATTCAAAAAATATCGTTACCATTGATCCAGTGTACGATTTTTGATATTGCATGGTTCGTGACATCACACTGACATACCTAGTTATCTTTTCATATTCAATAAAAGTGTCATCCGCCAACAATACAGAGTCACGTTTGTTTCTTATGTAGTAAGGTAAGTCATTGATATATACGGAACAAAAAAGTTCCCAGAATAGACACACTTATTGTAATAGTAGCACCTGTCGTTTTATACCAGTAATTTCAATTTTCTGAATTCTAATATTCAAATAAGAAATCAGAAGATCGAGTGCTTTATTTCTAATTACATAATTGTTTAGTTTTTCTTATCAATGTTTCACGGCTAACGCAATCGAATGCTTTGAATTAATCTCGGAATACACCAAAGGCCATCATGAGAATCCACCTAAAGTTCCTTTTCTTCAATAATTCCACACCAGCATCAATTTTTGATCTAATCCTTCTAAAATCAAACTGTTAATCACAAAATCAAATTTGAAAGTATAGCTCAAAACTACGAGTAGGATGTTGATGAAATGTATGTAGAACTATTCCGGAATCATTTGCTTTCTCTAGAAAACAGAGTTATCAGACCTCGACGTGGTAACCTAATGTAATAAAACGGCCAAGTGAAAGTCGGACTCTGTATTATGTCATACTAGCTGCACCCCGCGATTTCACCCGCGTAAGTCCCAATTCCGTGGGAACTCTGGGATAAAAAGTAGCCTATATGTTATTCTGGGTCTGCAGCTACCTACATACCAAATTTCATCTTAATCGGCTTTGTAGTTTTTGCGTGAAAGAGTAACAAACATCCATACATCCATACATACAAACTTTCGCATTTATAATATCAATAGGATTATATCTCTGAAATCAATCGGAATGTAGCGTGCCCGTGCGCCCCTTTCGTTCCTTTAAAAAATAAGATAAATAATTCAATGCTTACAAACACACTACTATTACACAAACATACTGATAATTGGTTACTAAAAAAATACAGCCCAATCGAGAACCTTCTCCTTCTTACTACACAACGCCATCTCTTGAGAGTAAGATATTTGTGATTCAGTGCCTATTAAAAAAACGACGGGTTGCATGCACTACGGGAGTGCCGGCAACAATGAAAACTTAAATATTAACGATGTGAACTTTTGATATTTTGGAATGGTTAGGGAATAATTTTGCACGAATTTCTTTAATTATCAGTATGAAAGTGCTATCATTTATGTGGTACAATACAACATTATTTTTTTTGTTTATAGAAGAGGGGGCAAACGACCAAGTGGGTCACCTGATGGAAAGTGATCACCTCCGCCCACGGACATCCGCAAAACCAGGAGTATCACAGATGCGTTGCCGACCTTTAAGGAATGAGTACGCTTTTTTCTGGAGGGTTACTAAGTCATACTCGTTTGGGAATACCGCCCTCGATAACTGATTCCACAAAGGTGTTATACAGGGTAAAAAAAATGGTTGCCTGTAAAGTCGGTCTTACGGGCGAAGATTTTACGTGACAACGTCTTTTTCACGGTAGAATATTTATTGATATGAATATTATTAAAGAGTGGGAGAGAGACGCAAGGCATTCGCCGTTCCGGCGGGCCTCTCTCTCGTTCGGTGACTCATCGTAACGTTACCGGGCTTTACACTTTTTCATGAGTGACTCCGAGCCGCAACCTAATTTAAGACGTTGTCACGTCAAAAAGTCTTCGGAATCGCACAGCTGTAGATTGCAACGCATCATGGCATGATACCTTAAGCTCTGACGCGATGTCCGAAGGTGAAAATCAGCGGCCGGAATCAAACCAAACAACTCGTCAGAGCATTTTCCACGATAGATGCGGTAGAGAACACTTAGTGACCCAAAACCTCTACGCAACGCCAAGGAACCAAGCCGATTGATAATTGCAGGGTCATTAACAATTCGAATTGCTCTACGTTACGTTTTTTACTTAAAAAAAAATACTGAGCACACCAAGTTTTTTAGAGGCTATTTTAGCATTCTCCTCCAGATGACCACGAAATCGAACATTACTCCAAATGTCAACGCCGAGTATACCAATGCAGGCTGCGACAGTAAGGGAAACGCCCATAAATCGAGAAGATGCGACAAAAGGAGTCTTTTTAGCGGAAAACGCCCAAACTTGTGTCTTATTAGAGTTAAATTGCACCAGATTTTGCTGGCCCCAAAACGAAATTTCAGACAAAAAAAAAATTTTAAACACAAGTTGGTTCCGACTCTCGATGACATGTTCCCGAGAATAATTATGTCAGCAAAAGTATAAGCTAAGCTCAAGTGGTTGCCTATTAACGTTCGCCGGAACTGCCATATCCTGACTCTTCTATACTCTATTCTCTTTGATCCATTTGCGCCTAATTATTTAAAGGAGAGACTTAAGTTCTGTAACAGTGAGGTAAAATTTCTCAGGTCCAGTGATAATTTTACTCTTCAAGTTCCCTCTCGTAACACTTACTACTATAGCCGCTCTTTTACCTCGCAAGCAGTGAGGCTTTGGAATTCTCTTCCCGTAGATATCAGGAGAGCTCCAAATATTAATATTTTCAAAAGTATGTTAAAGCGTCACTTTCTGCGTTCACTGTGATTAATACTTACATTGCTTGTTGTAAAATCTAATACCTATAATTAAAACAGGTTTCTGCTTTTAGAATGATTTATTTTGTTTATTAGTATATGCATTTTTATATTTTTAAGAGCACCATTACACAGTATTCTGTTGAATATTGTTCCATACTTGAGGGTTGCCTGGAAGAGATCGCTGATTTGGCGATAAGGCCGCCTTTGTGTATCTTATAAATTAAGTTTTATTTGATGTATTTGTAATTTATCTGTATTTGGTGCACAATAAAGAGTTATTGTATTGTATTGTAATGCTTCCGCAGTAGTGTCGTCTGCGTAGCAATGAGTGTCACTAATTTGCAACATGTCATTGATATGCAGATGAAACAGTGTAGGAGAAATCACACAGGCTTGGGGAACACCAGCATTAACAGGTTTGAACTACGAGCACGCACCGTAGACAACGACATTGATGTCAAAAACTAGTGATCCATGTACATAATTTCTCAGGAAGACCGTAAGAAGGAAGCTTCGATAGATATGCCTTGTGCCACAACCAATCGAAGGCTTTCGCTATGTCCAAACTGACAGCCAATGCTTCTCCCTTGCTTTCTATTGCTTGCGCCAATCGGTGTGTTAAGTAAACTAAAAGATCACCAGCTAAACGATCACGACGGAAACCGTATTGACGATCATTTAACAGCTGGTGCTCCTTTAGGTACCATATTTTGTTATGAATTCCATAACTTTGGAAAACAAGGAAGTTATAGCTATGGGCTGGTAATTGGACGGATCCGAGCGGTTACCTTTTTTAGGGATCGGGTGTACTAAAGCGGTGTTCCATGAATTCGGTACAATGTCTGATGAATAGGAGAGCCAGAAGAGTCGCGTTGAAACCGGTGCCAGCTCAGGAGCACACAATTTGAGAACAATCGGAGGGATACCATCGGGCTCACTCTACGTGTTGACGTCCAATGAAATAAGTGTTCTACGCACTGAACTCTGCAGAAACTTTATTTCCCACTGCGGGATGGTCGGCGGCGTACTTCCATGGTCATCTTAAGCCGCTATTACACAAGCATACTACTACTAAACGCTGTAGCAAATATGCCAGGGATTGTTATAACTTGCATATTTCTAAAATAGAAGGTCATATATCTGCTTCACCAAAACACTTTTGGTCATATCTTAAAAGTAAGCGTGATGGAGTACATAGTTTCCCTAAAGTTATAACAGACGGGAATGTTCTTGCTTCTGATGGAACTCAGGTATGTGAGTTATTTCGCCTACAATTCTTAAAATCATATGCTCCTGAAATAAAGTCTAATGGTAATGACTTCAATCATGTTCCTGATATACAAGTATCGTCCTTTAACTTCTCAGAGATAAGTTTCAATCAAACCGAAAATTTAAAATCAATTGAATTATTAGACATAAATAAGGGATCTGGTCCAGATAATATTCCTCCAATTTTTATAGTCAAAAGTTCTAAATATCTAGTTGCCCCATTGTATTTGATATATAGTTAATCACTGCAGACCGGAGTTTTCCCCTCAGCCTGGAAGCTAGCAAAGTAGTTCCTGTTTTTAAAAATGGCTCTAAAGACAAAGTTTCAAACTATCGGCCTATTTCAATGTTGTCTGTATTTGCTAAACTATATGAATCCTTACTTAAGCAACAGAGAATTTTACGTAGTTGTTAACAATTATACATCTAATTTTGCTAAGTCTTCATCTGGTGTTCCTCAGGGATCGCATTTAGGACCAACATTTTTTAATTTTTATGTTAATGATGTAACTAGTTGCTTTCAATTTTCTGATCCATATTTGTTTGCGGATGATTTAAAAATAACTAAACTGGTGTCCTCCTCCGAAGATATTTCCCATTTACAAGAAGAACTCAATAGACTTTCAGAATGGTGTAGCAATAACAATATCACCCTTAATTCAGTAAAATGTAAACACATAAATTTCACTCGTAAAACTAGCACCATTTCTTCCTGTTATACCGTTACTGGTATTGTGCTATCTGAGGTGGATTCTATTAATGATTTGGGTATAGTTTTAGACAGTAAATTGACATTTATTCCTCACATACAAAATGTAATCAATAAGGCGCTCAAAAGTTTGGGATTTATTATACGTAATAGCAAGGAATTTCGTAATATTCGCACTAAGAAGCTTCTTTATTACAGTTTTGTAAGAAGTAAATTAGAGTACTGTAGCGTAGTATGGCGCCCACATTTTTCTAACCATTCATTAAGATTGGAAAGAATACAAAAAAGATTTGTTAACCATTTGCACTATTTTCTCAAGTCTTCAACTAAATGTTATTCTTACAAAGATAAGTTAAATAAATTAAATATGATTTCACTTGAAAAGAGGCGCGAATGGCTTGACGTAGACTTGTTTTGGAAATTAATAAATTATAAAATGGATTGTCCTGAATTATTAGCAAAATTCAATTTTAGAGTACCTAGGAAAATACCGCGTAAGCCAGTCACCCTTTTAGCTCCACCTTTAAGAAAAACTGTTTTTGGCGCTAATTCACCTGTGCCACGCATTTGTAAAATGGTGAACGAATGTTGTGGTAACTTGGATGTTTTTTCTGATTCTGTACTTAAAATTAAGAAAAAAATAATATGTGAATGATTTTCCATGTATTATTTAAGTTTTTTTTTAATCAAATGTCTTAGCTTTATTATTTAGTAAAGTAATATTAATTTTACAAAAAATATTAGTGTCAAAAAATTATAGTTTAAATAGTTATAAAAGAAAGTTTAATGTGTTTACCTGTAAGAAGTTGTGCAATTGGTTGTTTGCTATTTTTTTTATATGTGTAAATTAGATGATTGTAACAACTGTTGGTAAGCCTGATAATAAAATAAAAAATAAATAAAAAAATAAAGCACGACAACATTCAAGCGAGCGCCCTGCGCCGTCTCAACGAAACAAATAGAGGAATACTTCCTCTCCTACGCGACGCTGTCTGTTTACTCTCCATCCGTCTTACGAATTTTCGATCAGGTCACGTGTCCTGTCGCGAGTTCAGAAGTTTTAGTTTTTACCCACTGCAAAAAAGTGCGCAACGCCGCTAAAGAAGTTTTCACTTCAAAAAACTGCTAACTAGATTTCGTTCAAACCAGTTTCTACACGGTATAGTAGATACATAATTTACATTTTTTAGTTTTATCGTTACCTTATTTTGGAAGTCATAGGGTGGGGACACATATTTTAATAATTTGAAGAATCCATCCCTCATTGAAGATGAAGAGGATATTCGTTACTTAGAACGCTATCGCATCAGGGTCAAGAATCACAAATCGTACCTTCGACTATGTTACCACCTTTTAGATTTACCCGTTACAAATGCTTGTATGTTGTTCAAAAAAAAAACCACATTGCAAAGGGAATTCCCTAAAAAACTGCCGAATCTTGGTTAGTTTCGCAACGAATTCAATCAATGGCGACTAAAGAGGACGGCCAAGCAATACCACTCTTGACCAGGAATTGTAGGCAAAAAACAAAAAGGTATTGGTCATCCAAGTGTTGATGTAAGGAAAGATGGCATTGATCGTTGGCCTATCTTCTCTAATCATCTTAGGTGTAAAATACCTAATTGTAAAGGTACTACACGATGGTCATGCTCTAAACGTAATGTACCTCTTTGCTTGTTGCAAGAAATAAAAATTGATTAATTGACATGTTAGGTGACAGGTAGACATTTTGTATAATGATGTAGATATGTATCAACAAAATTTTTCGAAATAAAATGTTACTTTTATTACATTGATTTTTTTCTTTGTTTTTCCCATAATTTATGAAACTTTTCCCATATATTTCAGTTTTTTTAAAATATTTACAAAAATCATGCACAATTAGGTTAAGAAATGAATGAATACACTTTATTATGTACTAAAATTTACAAAATAATTCACACTCTTTCACTTATAATATTTAACATAGGTGCACAAAGGCAGTCTTATCGCTTCAGAGTGAGCCAGACAACCTAAGTTAATTTAACTATGTATCAATTAATGTTATTTGCCGCAGATTTATTTCATTATATTTTAGAAATGTTCATTGCATTTCAGAAAAACAAAACATTTTTTGTAAATAAATGGTTTTACTACCTTGCAAAACAACCTGTACGTATTCTTAAAATAGGATATATAGTCGAATAACCTTCAAAATTGAGTTTTTGCTAGTGAAATACAATTGTATAAAATAATAACTACGTACTTATTTTAGGAAAGAAAAAAATTATTGCAAATTTTTAGAGTTAGATGCCTCATTACAGAGAACCAAATTTTTAACACAATGTCTTAAATTAGCCGTCAGCGATGACCGAAAAATATTCCGGGATAAATTACGCAAAATGAACATAGCCCCATAGTAAACAAACTTCGCTGGTGTTAAGAGTGTACAACAAAATAAAAGTATTTTATGTACACTTAAATGAATCCTATTAATATTATAAATGCGAAAGTTTGTATGTATGGATGTATGGATGTTTGTTACTCTTTCACGCAAAAACTACAAAGCCGATTACGATGAAATTTGGTATGTAGGTAGCTGAAGACCCAGAATAACATATAGGCTACTTTTAATCCCGGAGTTCCCGCGGGATTGGGACTTACGCGGGTGAAACCGCGGGGCGCAGCTAGTATTAAAACAAATTTGATAGACACACGGACCCACAAATGCAGATTTCTACATACTTGATCATCACACAAATGTTTGCTTCTCTCTCTCCATTTTCAATTGAGTCTATTGCTGGTTAGTCGGTGGCATGGCATAAAAAAGTAGGTGTCTTGTATTAAGTGACAAAATTTCTACCTTACATTTTTATTAAATCCTTACTATAATATAATAAATGCGAAAGTATGTACCTATATCTGTCTGTTGCTCTTTATCATAAAAGTATAAAGTTATAAAAGGGCAGTGTCTACACAGTCAAAATAATCTGGTTGTGGGTTTCACAAAAAATCTTAACCAAACTTAATTGAGTTTTCACTGTTAAAATAATACATAAATAACCTAAAATCTAAAGTATAATTCATTATCTATACATGTAATAAATCTGTAGAAGGGTCAATTCTGTGCATTGAAAATATTGAAAAAATAAATAGCAGGGGGTGTCACTGGATCGATACCAAACCCAAATATGTGATTAAAGACATTTTTTTTCTGTCTGTCTGTCTGTATGTTCAGGCATCACGTGAAAACTAATGGTTCTATTTCGATGGAACTTGGTATAATAATACCTTATTATCCTCGGCATAAAATGGGATACTTTTTATCCTAGAAAAATACGTAGAAAAAAATCTTAATTTTTCAGTTTTATCTCGCGAAGACCGACATCCGTGCGGACGGAGTCGCGGGCGGAAGCTAGTGAATTATTTATCTTTATTTGAACGAAAAAATAATGGTTGTTTGCCGCATAGCTCTTGATGAATGTAAGGTTTTTCGAACACTGTTTAACCAATTATCATGAACTTATACACATATTATTGGATATATTAAAAGTAAAGTAACACGGGAAACAATGTTTTCTACCGCATCTATTATAGGGAATGTTCTGAGGAGTTGTTTGGTTTAACTCTAGCTGCTGATTTCCACCTTCGGACTTCGCGACAGAGTTTTAAGTATCATGCCCACCATCTTGATGCGTGGCGATCTACAACTGTGCGATTCCGAAGACATTTTTTACCTCGCACAACACCTTTGTGGAATCAGTTACCGAGGGCGGTATTCCCAAACAATTATGACTTAGGGAACTTCAAAAAAAGAGCGTACTCATTCCTTAAAGGTTGGCAAAGCATTTGTGATACTCCTGGTGTTGCAGATGCCCGTGGGCGGCGGTCTCGTTTGCCTCCTCTTGTATAAAAAAAACAGCTTTTTCTTGACTTAAATGCGAGCCAAGTCGAGCATAAAGGCTAGTATTTAAATAATAGACAGCTGTAAAAACATGTGAACTAGAACTGACTTCTTTTATTGGCTTTTAAAATTTATGTAGATCAAGCATTATTCAATAAAATACTGTTAGGCTTATCATAAGAGAGCTATCGTATAGCAAAGTAAATATGACAAAACAGTGCTTTAGCTGAGATATTAGGCCCAGCCTTGTCACGGCCAGTAACTATTGGGACTGGTCAGTGCTCATATTTCATTGTATTTGTAACTAGCAATGACATCCAAACCTTAGTAGTTTGAATAAATAAAAACAAAACGTGACATTTGAACCTTCTGAAGTTTTAATATTATAAGTAAGCACAAAGGTATCTTACAGATCGGATCGTGACACTGTCATTGAAAGGCAAGGAATAGGTAAGATAGAAGATCTTTGCAAGATGCAGCACGCAAAGCAATCTACCACCAATGGTATTGTTGGTAATGCCCGCATTGTCATCTCATAAGAGACGAGTAAAGGAAAAACCTATTTTACTTTTGCAAACCTCTTACGAGCTACCTGGTAGAAAAGAAGAAGATCTCTGCTACAAAGGAGACTCGGACAAACATGGTAATTTTAGAAAATTTAATTAAACTTTTTCAATACATATTCTAATAAACCTAGTTTATTACAAAATTCATTTTATTCTATTGTTATTCCAGTGAAGGTCAACGTAGGTTTAATTATTCGCTACTTTCTTTTTTATTTGAGTAGCAGAAAATGTAACATATCATAATATTGAACTAGGTTTTAATCGAATTGTAGTGTTAATTGCGATATTAACTGTTTGCATTAAACTAATGCACTACGTGCTTATCGGTTGTCTTTTAAATTGTCAAACAATAGAGGATTGAGATACAGAACCCTCAGCTTTATTAATTTCGTTCTTTTTTGCGAGATGTATATTTATTTTTGCAACATAATTTGATTATATAAAAGTTAACAAAAATTGACAACTAAGACATAAAGAATAAGTTAATGGTGTGGAGAAGTAAGTCCATGCAAGAAATATCCAAAAAGTTAAAAATTTAAGTAATTAACGTGGGTCCTGGATAATCGATTGAATAACTTTTCAAGAATACTAGCGGGAAGGTACGACTACTACAAAAATATATATTTATAAAGTTACTTTTAGACTATATCAGTCCATAAACATGTTTAAGAGTTTTAAAAGCAAAGTTATAATTGTAACTGGGTCAGCCTCGGGCTTAGGGGCAGCTATAGCCATAAAGTTTGACAAAGAAGGAGCAAATGTTGTTCTTGTCGACAAAAATGAAAAAGGTTTATGTGAAACAAAAAGCAAATGCCAAAATTCATATCCTATAAATGCTGATGTTACTAATGACAGTGACTTACAACGAATTATTACAGAAACAATCAATAAATTTAACAGGATTGATGTTTTAGTTAACAATGCTGGTATATCAGCGACAGCTTCAATTTTTGATGAAAATCTTATACAATCATTCACAGATAATGTAAATGTAAACCTCCGTGCACCTATAATTTTAACAAAATTGGCAGCACCTTACTTGATTAAATCGAAAGGTAACATAGTTAACATATCAAGTATAGGACCTCAGACGAAGTCTTTATCACCAATTTTTTCAACGAAAATTGTATCAAAGGCTGGATTAAATTCTTTTACAATTTCCGCTGCTTCAGAATTAGCACCACATGGAGTAAGGGTCAATGCTATAAGCCCAGGTGTAATAAATACTAATTTGGTTACAATGCTTGGATTTGATTTGGATGCTATGAGGGAAGCCAACGCACTAAAGAGAATCTCTGAACCAGAAGAAGTTGCTGATTTAGTTTTGTATCTTGCTAGTGATATGGCAAAAAATATGACTGGTTCAAATATTCTGGCTGATGATGGGTTTTTATTGAGAAATAACTAACTTCCTTATTTTGTTATGTACAAGGGTTAATTTTTTTTTGTTTAATAACCACTATCTGTTTCCATTAAACGAATGTTACTAAAGTTGTTGTTTTCCTTCAGAAATGATTCTTGGCTTTCAAAGAAATCCACAAATTCTAGATTACCAATTCTTATTGAAAACTCATTGAGGTACTCAAATATATTTTACTCAGCATATTATATTCGTTGTTTTCATTAATAGTGTGATATACTATTTTACAATTTATGTTTACGAAAAAGAAAATGAGGCTATAAGTATTGGATGAGAATAAACTCACTTTTTTTAGTATAAACTTTTTATTAACATAAAATAACACAAAGAAGTAAAGAAAATTGTTCCATTCGTTTACGCGTGATTCGATGATTGATAACACGAAAAATTTATTACATGATATATCAAACGTTTAAAATGGATAAATTGTGTGAAAGATAATTATAATACATAAGTGACGAAAAGCATGTACGTAAGCTTGAGACTGGTGACCACTAAAAATTCCTAGATAAATTACACAAATTGAATCTAACCCTGAAGAAAGCAAATTATATACTTGTGAGGTACCTCTACTACCGTGTATAATACTAAAACATAGAAATACTTAAACAAATATCGGGATAAATTAAATAATACACACAAACTCTGAGATACTGACATCTGAATGGTCATCACACAAAAGCCTGCTCCCATTGGCTATCAAAGCCGAGCCTCGCGGTTTTGTCGGTGGAGTTAGGCGTGTAGG
>NJDD01006371.1:1428-12722 GCA_002245505.1 Calephelis nemesis | reverse complement strand
ATGCAAATACTAATAATAGTATCTGAACTATGAAAACGTTATTATTCTAAGACTACCTAATATAATAAATTGCTTCTAATTTAAGAAAGATACCTTTGTAACATTTCTGCCATTTCCCTGTATAAAGGCACATCATTAAAGGTACGGTAAAAGCAACTGCATCATGGCTGGTTACAGAAAAAAATAAGGTTTTGTATTTATTCCAACTAGATTCACAAGTTTACCGATTGCCACAAACTACAAACCCTTACAAACGCTCATCTAAGGTGCTAAAACTTAGTTGCTCCAAACTGTGTTAGTGTATTTTGGAGTAGCAAACGCGACGGACGTCTAGCTTTTGTTAGACCAGATTAGACCAGATACACATTTTCATAAATTGAAACTACGTAAGGCCACACACGCCACACACGCCTACAAACGTGTAGACACGTGGCATGCGATTGCAGCATTTTTTTTATTTGTGTCAAAAAACTGACACTCAGTCGCATCGGCTACATGTTCTGACAAATTTACTCAAACCCAGCTAAATAGCCTATTTCCTACTTGTAGCCTTTGTAATGGTTTGTGGAAGTTTGGCATGTGGATCCATATCCAGCATTATGTTCTCATCAAATACTAATTCATAAGAACAAATTTCGTTTTATCATTATTAAGAAAACTTTCACTATAAAACGTTTTTATTTTTATTTTTAAACCCCCTTGAGGAAAAGAGGGATGTTGTAAGTTTGACGTGTCTAAATATATGTCAGTATGTGGTATTATAACTTTTAAATGAGTGGATTTAGATGTGAAATTTTTGTTTGAGTGCTGACGTTATTGAAATGTAATTTGCATCTTTGACTTACGTCGTTTCCGTCAAAAAATCCGTTCATTAGAATTTGGAACTCATACTGTTTTATTATCAATAAAAAGACTAAGACGATGAAGTTTTTTTTTATTTTTAAAGCCCTTTCAAAAAAAGATACATTTTGTAAGTACGATGTTTCTGTGTATGTGTCAGTCTTTGATATCACAACTTTCAAACGGATTAATCCAGATGAAATCGAAATACTAAATGCTTATTGAGGCTGGAGTCATTGATTTTTTTATATTAGCGTTAGTTTTACATTTATATGTAAATTTTAAATTTCTTTGTACACTCACATCTATAAATAGCATTTGTATTTTTCTAGAATATATTTCATTCAGAATTTTGTTACTTTTTAACTCTTTATCAGAGCTTAGCTATGAAATATAAATAAATGTGTTCACCGTACCATTACTAAAAATGTTAAAAGTCATATATTCAATCAATTTATCAGGTTAACAAATTATCAGCAAAACAGTAAGGTATCTAAATTGGGAAAAGAGGAAAATTTTGTTGCTTTACTGGATTTTTAGGGGCATGCATTTTCAATTTTATTCATGCATACAATGCATATTTCCAAATGCTTACTTTCTATCTGTATCTATCAAGTATGGGTTTTAAATCTTTATATTATTACTAGCAGCCTGCCTCGGCTTCACACGGGTGTACAAATTTCTAATTTTTCATGGAAATAACGTAGCCAAACATAGGCTATCATAAATTAGCAATTGGATTTCTTGATGGTAAGAAACTCATGCCGCCTAGAGACATCAAAGTTGGGAATGGTGCATTGCCAACCTAAGACCAAGATGTTGGGCCTCGAGCAAAAGTAAGTTTATCGGCTACCTTATCCTCCAAACTGGAAGACGTCAACAGCAAGTGCTGACGTTATGGCGGTAGGAATAGATAAGGCTGTGGTACCAATTCGGGCAAGTCGCTGCGAAACTGAACCACCTCATAAGATGGCAGGGTGTTAGTGATGGTAAGCCTCTGCTCGCCTTTCACGAGCTGCTTAGAAGGAAGGTAGATGGTCTATTTTGCAAATAACAGAACAACACGGAGAAAACTTTTTCAAATAGAAATCAAACGCCTTACCCATTCCTGACGACGTAATGACAGTATTTGGAACTATCTACTATACTCACTTTTTTGGTTTATCTGACCATGAAACTGCACAAAGTATACATGTAGACATTAAGCAAGTTTCATATTGTAAACTAAAGCGTTTGTTTTTGTTCTAAACAAAGCATCTCTTTGAACGAGAAAATATAAATAAATTATATTAATGTTTATCATCTTTAAGTGTTAGTGAAGTTCTCACTAATGATGATTGTGAAGAAACTTTTAATTAATTTTATGATACCTTAATGTTATTTTATGAATTATGTTTTTCAAAAACTCAAATTAAGGTATCAAATAAGCCAATAAAAACAAATGGCTGTCCAAAGGTATTTAAAAATGTTGTAAAGTAAAACGTAAGTTGTATTTAAATTATCATTATTCCAAATTTAACAAAAAAGGAAATAAAATTACAAAAAAGTATTAGTTTAATGTATACTAGAGTCTCAGAAACAGGCATCATTAAATATATATATACCAATCTTCCAATAAATGTAAAGCTTCATGGGCCATAATTAAAAAAGTTCATTTAAAAATAAAATGCCTTTAGAATAAATAAAAAAAAATTAAATAAATAACTCTGTATATCAATACAATGTCTCAAGAAATATGTAATCTTTTTAACGAGTTCTTTATAAATCAAACTAAATCTTGTAGTAAAAATCAACCTTGTTCTACAAATAATATTAGATCTAATAATATTTCTAATAACAATAAAACTATGTTTTTAACAGCAGTAGATGAGCATGATCTAATTAAGGTAATACATAATTTGAAAAACATAAGTGCAACTGGCTATGACAATATTAGAACAATAATATTAAAGAATGTTGCCAGTGTGATATCAAAGCCTCTTAGTCATATAATTAATTTATCATTTTTAGAACGAAAATATCTTGATCATTTAAAAAAGTCTATTGTCAAGCCATTATTTAAAAAAGGCGATATGTGTGATATGAACAATTATAGACCTATAACTTTAGTTCCAGTAATTTCTAAGATTTGATGTATGGTAAACTATACTCGTACAGTTATTTAATTAATTTTAACTTATTAAAAATAATCAGTACGTATTTAGAAAAGGTCTACACTTTATGCATGTTTTAACTTAATCAAAAAAAATAACGGAATGCCTAATTAGTAAAAATTTTCCACTTGCTGCATTCTTAGATATGAGTAAAGCTTTTGATTTTGTATCACATAAAATTTTGTTAGCCAAACTTGAGAGATATGGTATTAGAGGTAAATCATTAGAAGGGTTTAAAAGTTATTTAGAGAAAAGAAAGCAATGTGTTTAGATCGGTAAAATAAGTGGAAACGACAGGCAAGTCTATACTTCCAATTATCTTTATAATGACTGTGGGGTACCAAAGGGTAGTATTTTAGGGCCATTACTTTTTTAATTTACATGTGTGATTTGCCTGATGCTATCAATCATGAATCCATCTTATTTGCTGATGATACTACCCTCCTTAACGAGGGCAAAAATAAAGAGGATTTATTTGAAGAAAGGTAGCGGAATGGTTAAAAGAAAATAATTTTAAAATAAATCTTACGAAGGCAAAAATTAGTTGAATTTCAAGCACACTATAGAGAGGCTAAAAAATTAAATGTTTTTTTAAATAATACTACTAAAGAAAATGTAGATTTTACCAACTTCCTAGGAATAAAAATTGGTAAATTTTGCATTTGGAAGTCCCATATTGATTCACTTTGTAACAAAGTTGATAGGTTTATATATGTGTTAAGACGAATAAGAGAAGTGTCAGGCTTAAAAGCATCTCTTTTAGCGAATCATGGGTATGTTTCTTCCATTTTGCAATGTGGTTTCCTATTTGGGGAAATTATATAGATTTAATTAAAAGTTCAAAAGAAGTGTATAAGAGCATTAAGTAGTGTTAATCAGTTGCATTCATCCAAGTCAGTTTTCAAGTCTTTTAAAATGTTACCTTTACCTTGTTTATATATTTTGGCTGTGTGTGTATTTGTAAAAAAAATATCATTTGTTTCAAACAAATGCTGAAGTCCTAGGTTTATCACATTTTAGAAATAGTGAGAAACTCCATGTGCCTAAACAAAAACTTAATAATATATATTGCATGTCCATTCATATATACAACCACATTCCTCATAACCTTAAATCATTGCCATTAAAAAGATTTCAAAAGAAGGTATTTGACTTGTTGTTAGATAAGACATATTATAGTGTTAAAGATTTTCTAGCAGACAAGCATAAATAATATAATGTTCGTAATAATAATTTATTATAATTCCAGAAAGTGCTCTAAACGATGGAAACGATGGTACTACAATGACGGTAGGTTATAGTACTGGCTGCCGGTTACTTTGTTTCGCCGTTTCTTCTCCCGACTGGTTAGGTTTGGAAACGGTGGTAGTTTACGGTAGACAGGGTTAAATTAATTGATATTTTAAAATTGTTTGGAAGTTATAATTCAAATTGTAATAAAAATAAAACTATTTGTTTTATGAATATTAAAACATTGTGTATATAATTAAATAATCATTTTGAAAAAAGTTAAAATATTTGCACGCCACAATTTGGTAGAATATGTTGGAAAGCTTAAATAATTTTGTAACAACTTCAACACACATATTCCGCAAATAAGTAAATTTATTTCTTTCTTTTTTTTCTTTCTTTTCATTCTTTCTTTTCTTTCTTTCTCTTCTTTCTTCTTTTCTATCATGTCCCGTTCCGGAGAGTAGTTCAAATATTAGACTAGACACAACAGAATAAACACACTCTTATAAAAGAATAGAGTCGGCTTATTTATCATTAGTACAGTTAATTTGATTGGTGGTTTAGTTTAGAAGCGACTCCCCGAATTTATACCATTGATTTCCTTAATTCTGCTGCCACAACTTCAGTGCTTGCCTCTGTCATGTTCCAGTCTACAGGGTAGGGTATATCAACTGATGCATCATAGCATCAAGCTGGGCAGTTACTACCTGTGATGTCTAAAGGTCTAGTCATTACGTACATCAGGAGCTTTGTCTGCTTGATTGTTTGATTTGTCTTTTCAACGAATAAATGATTTGACGTGTGTGAAAAAAAATTGATTAGTTATTATGTGAAAATATATACATAGCTTGTATGTTATTAAAATAAAGGTATTTTGGAATAAAATAGAATATTAATGTAGGATTATTTTATTATAATATGCAAGGTGTTCCAAAAAAGTTTATAAGTATTTGAAAAACTTACTATGCATTAAAGAAGATGAGCCTCTTGGTGCATTTAATGTTTTTTAATAATTTTTATCCCATATTGTTTTAAAAAAAATAATATACAAATACGTTGTTTATAAATTATTTTTTTCAATGTTTAATCGAGGTTTATAATTTTTAACTTAAGTAAATAGTTAATAAAAAAGTGAAAATTAGCAATTTTTTAATTTTTCAAACCGGAATATTTTGTATAGCCTTTGCATGATAGCTCCATAAAAGGAAAAAAATCCTAGGTTAATAGTTTAACAACTATCGTGCTTTCAATGTTGATGTTCGTGCTACAAAAAAATGTTAATTAATTAATAGATAATTTATTGAAAAATCGTAATAAAGATTTTTGATCGCCGTATTTTTGTTCATTGATCTATCCTATAGGTGCCTGAATTTTTTATTTTTAAATTTCCATATTTAATAAGTTTAAAAAACATTTATTCACTAAAGGTCCAAAGTGGACGGAGCTTACGCAAGCAAAAAATTCCGTTTCCGGCTTTATTTTCAACCATCTAGAAAAATTATAAATATTGGTCCTAGAGTTCCGAAAGGTAAGACATTTTTTAGGAAATTTTCCTTTTTATGGATTTTTTTTTAAATTTTGAAAATTTTGAATACTTTTTGAGATATTTGCAAAAAACAAAACCACCCATTTTCACTAATTTTTTTATAACTTTTGTAATTTTTACAATCGAAACTACAAATTTTTAAATAAGTATCGCAAAGTTTCGCATAAAGATGTGATAACGAATCGAATGCCACCTTGATCATCATTTTCCGAGGAGAGCTAAAATCTTCACCTAAAAGGCACATGTTGACTAGACTAATAAAAGATAAATAAATGTTTTTATTTTTAAAGGTCAATATTAGATTGTTAGTAACTGATGGTATATTAAACCATAATTAAAAAATGAAAATTCAATAAAATTATCTCATTTGCCAATTTGGTTGGAAGTTTTTTTAAATAGTGAGGAATCTTCACTAAGAAAAGAAGGAAATGAAAATTTCCCTGTTGTGTATTTTCAGAGAAATGTATTTATATTTACTCAAAAAAATTATTTCATATATTACCATTTTATCTAGCCTGCTTTATCATAATAATATGCAAATTTCATTCCACATCCCTTAATTAATGAAATATTTTATGCAAAAATTATTGAAACTAAATTATATTCTTTTCAAAACAGTTGTTTAGATAATTAATAGTTGTTTAGATTCCACGTGTTGGTCCGGGCTCCTTAGCAGAATAGACCATCTGCCTTTCTTGCCAGGCAGCTCGTAAAAGGCGAGCATAGGCTTATCATCACTAACACCGTGACATCTGACTAGGTGGTAGAGTTATGCAGCGACTCGCCCGGATTGGTACCACCGCCTTACCTATTCCTGCCGCCATAACGTCATGACGTGTTCCGGTTCGGAGGGTAAGGTAGCCGGTAAACTTTCTTTTGCTCGAGGCTTAACATCCTGACCCTAGGTTGGCAACGCACCATTACCATCTTTGGTGTCTCTAGGCGGCGTGAATTTCTTACCATCAGGAAATCCGTCTGCTTGTTTGCCTTCCTATAACATAAAAAAACAGCCCGTACATATTCACATATAAGGTGAAGGTACCTTCTGAATAATATAACCTTAGGAACATAATTAACATTGAATTTAAGTTTTTGTTAATATATTTTAATAACAACAAAGTGTAATTAATTTCCTCGTATAACATACCCATACCAAAAAGGAATTGTAGCGAGTTTTTTTAAATATTAGGGTTTAATGCCTCAACTTAGTAATTTTTAAATTTTGGTTATAACCATCACAATATTGTAAATTAGCTTTTACCGAGGGCAAAGTAATTATACGCTCTGTGGTCTGGCGGTCTGGCGTTGGACTTGAGTTCTTGAAGTTCTGAGTAGGATCATTTGCATAATTTTCAGGAAGACCGTAAGAAGGAAGGTTCCACACCCAATCAAAGGCTTTCGCAATGTCCAAAGTGACAGCCAATGCTTNNNNGGAGTGTTAAGTAAACTAAAAGATCAACAGCTGAAAGACCACGATGAGAACCGTATTGACTATCGTTTAATAGCTGTTGCTCCTCTAGGTACCTTAAGAACTGGCAGTTTATTGTGGCTTCCATAACTTTTGAAAGCAAGGCAGTTATAGATAGCTAAAGGCCGGTAATTAAATGGATTTGAGCGGTCACCTTTTCTAGGGATAGGGTGTGCCATGAACTTGGCGCCATAACTTGCTGATGAATAGGAAAACCGGAAGAGTCGCGTTAAAACCGGTGCCAGCTCGGGAGCACACACTTTGAGAACAATCGGAGGGATTCCATCGGGCCCACTCGGCTTGTTGACATCCAATGAAATAAGTGTTTTACGCACTGAACTCTGCAAAAACTTTATTCCAGCATAGGCACTTCACACCGCGGAATTGTCGGTAGCGTGTGTCATCTAAAGTCGAGCTAGAAGCAAAAAGGGAGCCTAGGAGATCAGCTTTCTCTTTCGCAGCATGATGGCCCATGGGCCAGCGAGGTATATCTCCGGTGTGTAGATGGTAATGATGGCTTCGCGAAATTTCCTTGGATAGCCTTGGCGAGAGACCAGAACGCTCTTGTTCCCGAAGGTAAGCGAGCTAATTTCTCGCTGATTCTGCCAATGTGCTCAGACTTAGCCTTGGCAATGGCTCTTTTGAAAGACCTGGAGGCAGAGTCATACTCCTTTTTAAGTGTCCTGTTTAAGCGGTCCAGACCTGGCAGCATTTCCGCTTATGGCTAAGTGCTGTCTTACAGGGAAAGCTTAGCCGAGGCTGGGATTTTTCACCAATGGGTACTGAAGAGAATGGAATATAAAGTTTCATACCTTGCAGCACCACATCAGTGACAGCATCAGCAACGATTTCTGAATGAACCTGCGAGAAGCAAATCTGCCTCAATGGGTAAGATGCAAAAAAGATCGCATCTCGTCTCAATCTGCTGACTTATAATGTCACACTTGACGTCGGCCCGATGGTTGTAGCCTTACACAAGGTGTAATAGACACTGCACTCCGGATTAAGTAGTGCTCGGAAGATCCAAGAGAGGCATCAACAGAGTCCTTATAGTTCTCTGGATGAGAGGTCAGCAGAAGGTCCCCAACAGTGAAGGCGTATGATCCCTCACATCCGGAATTCGAGTGGGAAGTAACTTGTTGCGTGAGATCATAGGTTAATGCAAAGTCGTGAACAGATCTTTCCGCAAGATTGGTGGAACGCGAACCAAGCCAATCAGAATGGTTAAAATCGCCAATAACCACGAACTCCGCGGAGACACAGAATCGCAAGCTATTTGGATGTGCTCGACGACGAGCACACTCAAATAGCTTGCTTGAATAGCTTGCCGGTCTGTTTCGGCATTGCCGCTATGTGACCTGTACAGGCACACATAGACACGCGGGTGGGCTAAGCTGTCAACGCGAAGTCAAAAATATTACTACGTTATAATTAACTTCTGATGTGAATATAAATACATACCTATAGACGTAATAAACCTTCATTGGAGCTACTTTGCCCACATTGTTGTGTATGCCTTCGAAATAGAACAGGATGAAGGTCCTTGTTATGTATACAGAACCCTCGGTTTTATTAGCGTCGTTCTTTATTGCAAGATATTTCTTTATGCTTTTAAGGTTTGTAGATAATAAATACAGACAAAGATGAATAAATAAGTCTTTAAAAAATGTTAATAATTTTGAGTTGAAACATAGTGCAAGAGTTGGTCAGAAATTTCGCACAAAGATATATATTTTATTTCAGTTTTTCTTCGAGAAACATAAATCTTAAAATATTTCTGAAAACACCATGACTTTTAAAAATAAAGTTGTGATCATAACTGGATCAGGTTCTGGTATAGGGGCAGCTGCAGCATTACAATTTGACAAAGAAGGGGCAAATGTAGTTTTAGTGGATAAAAGTGAAACAAATTTGAGTGAAACAGTAAGTAAATGTCAAAATTCTTATTCCATATGTGCTGACATTACAAATGTCGATGACTTAAAAAGTATTATTGCAGAAACAATTCACAAATTTAACAGGATTGATGTTCTAATTAACAATGCTGTTATAGTATCAACAGCTTTCATTTTGGATGGAGATCTTGTAAAATCATTTACAGAAAGTGTTTACGTAAACCTCCGAGCGCCAATAGTTTTAACAAAACTGGCAGCACCTTATTTGATAACATCAAAAGGTAACATAATTAATATATCGAGTATAGGACCTCGGTTGACTTCTGTATCACCGATTTATTCAATGTACAATGTATCCAAGAGTGGGATAAATAGTTTCACAATTTCCGCTGCTTCAGAATTGGGACCATATGGAGTAAGAGTAAACGCTATAAGCCCAGGTGTAGTCAATACTAATTTGATTAAATTGTGTGGATTGGATTTATGAAAAATGCTACCGCACTAAATCGTATTTCGGAGCTAGAAGAGATCGCTCTTTTAATATTATGTTTTGCAAGTGATAAGGCGAAAAATATTACTGGTTCAAATATCGTAGCTGATAATGGGCAATTATTAAGAAATAATTAATCTTTAAACCAAACTATTCCAGTAGAAGGTGATGAAGATAGAAGGATAGAAGTTGTAGAGGATAGAAGGTAATGAAGATAGTTAGCGTGGAATTTTTGAACTCAATTATTTTAAAGCATTTTAAACATATTAATTTCAGTACAACCTTTAACCAATTGTACTAAAATTGTGTTTATACGTTTTGTTTGGATGACAATGCATTATGCACGATAAAAAACGAGACGTCATTCTAAAACCAATATGGCGGACCATTCAAGATGGCCAAATTATTATTTTTAATGCACTTTTGCAATATGGGTGTCAAATGAAACGACTCGTTTATAGCAACTTGAAAAATAATGTGACGTTATTCTAAATCCTATATGGTGAACTATTCAAGACGGCTAGTAAGTGGTACGGCCTTAAGGGACTTCACGTGAAGATATGTATGTATGTAAATTTAAAGCAAAAAAAACTTTTTAGGAAAAACTTAATCAATTTTTAAGTATCAATACTTAGTTAAATTTAAATTTTATTAATTTAAACTAAACAGATTTCTCAGAAACCAGTAAGTGCGTACTAGTTTCTTTACACAAGAAAATCTTGAGACGAGCTGTTATGATCACATAAGTGTAAGTACTTAAGTAAAAGTAAGTAAAGAGGTTGTAAAAAAGTAAGTTTAGCATATAATTTAAAAAAAAAATTCTTCTTTTTAGAGCGTTTTATTTTGTTTTAAATTTATTTAATTTCATGTGCGAGGTACAAGTGCCAGGGAAGGGAAATGCCAGGGAGCATGCTCCGTGACAAAGCCACTTTGAATTAGAATTATTTCATTAGGGGAAACAGTACAATTATTCGCACCTTTAGCAAATTTCTCGTTTTGATAGTCTATAGAAAATAAATTACTTACAATATCGATTGCAAAATATTGATTTCCTGTTGCCACATTATCTTACTACAATTCTAACTTAATTTAGAGTGCTCAAATAAGACCTAATTTAATAATAATAATAATAATAAAAAACGATGTCTATTAGCAGAAATACGTGTTACAAAGTTTATTACAAGTATATTAATTGTACATTTTTTATTGTAGTTATATTTTCGTATTTGATACTCCGTACCTACACTAAGTGTTAACTTGTGTTGTAGGTACCGCTTCCTCTTCCATGTTACAGTTTAAAATTAGGCACACTATGTTTTACTGTATATATTTACTATAAAAAACTACAATTTACTAATAAGCTATGTGTATGTGTGTGTGTGTTTGCGTATGTGTGTATGTGTGTGTGTGTGTATGTGTGTGTGTGTGTGTGTGTGTGTTGGTGTGTGGACACGTGCGCCAGTTAACAATAGTTTACCTTTACGGACTTTTCCGTTTCTTCAAGACTGAGACTTTTTAACCAGTTGAAAATCATGGTAATTATTTTGATAGCGGTCCTTGAGTTCAGATTGGTAAAAATGTTAGCATTGTTATAAAGGTGAGGCCCTAAAAATACTGAGTGTCGGTGGGCCAATTTAGTTTTACATGTAGGTCTTTCGAAAATTATGTC
>NJDD01006369.1:20328-53423 GCA_002245505.1 Calephelis nemesis | reverse complement strand
ACGTACATCACTACTACTCAATACAAATAATGTTTTGAACAAAACGAAACAAAAACATTCATTCTAAATGGCGTGTTTTGCATTACGTTATGGTTATACATAAAAAATTAATACAATTTATTGCTTACCGGGATTCATTTAATGGAAATTTTGTCATAAATCTTCTTTTTTCTTTGTTCAGTTGACACGTTCGATATTTACATATTTCGCACGAAATAAACCTTTTTTTTGGCGGCATTCCAACAATAAACATATTTATTGAAAGTTATTTTAAACGTACAATCATGAAAAGCTCAACAATCTGGTATTTTGTTAATATTTCTAAATTTCTAACTAAAACACACTGTTATGACATTCAAACTTTCCCACCAAATGACCACAGACCAAAGAGTAAAGTCCATAAAGGAACCACAGACTAGTAAGAGAACTACATACTCAAAGGACATAAATGTCTTTGAGGAAAAGAGAAACCGAAAAGAGGGAGTGAGATAACAATATCCCCCATTATTTACGACGCAAAGTTTTTTTTTCTTTTTAATTTCGCTAGACTGGTACAGTGTATCAAAGATCGTACAAATAGGATCAATTCAACTTTACGGTTGGCAACCCTGTTATTGTTGTGTTGCCGTATATCAATAATGAAATTTTATAAAATGGCAATAAGGACTGCAGCGCAACCTTCCACACAATTTAAGAATTAAAATTATCAATTTAAATCTCCTGAGAACTGTCAAATTCACTGACCGAAAAGACCATGGTGTTGACGCAAGTTTAGTGTGCGTGCAGCCTTTTAGCTCAATGATTGTTTTTTTCTTTCATTAATTATAATCGAACATGCCGTGCTTTTTATATTAAAATTCGGTAGCAGTTACAAAAAGTGTTAATCAGTAATAACTTTCATTAAAATTTAATACCGCTGTAGCGAAAATTAAAATAATAACTACTTTCGCTGTTTTAGTTGACTTGTGATGTTTTTAATGTGATTTATAAAAAAAAATTAAGATGACAGTGACTTATACTGGCGAAGTAGCTACTTGTCGCGGATTTGGAACCTTTTTAAGAGTTTTATCCAGGTAATTATTACATTGTACCTAGGCACAATTTTCCGATATTACATTTCCAAAAAAGACTTTTAACTAAACGAAAAGTTCTATAGTTAGCTTATTTGAAATTTATGAATTTTTATTAAACTGCTGGAGTTAATGTCAAAAATTTGTGCATTTAAAACTTTTTTTCAAATGCATAAGAGTACTTTATGTACATAGTATATAAAATGTAAATCACATTTTTTGTGTTAATATGTCAGTAACAATCCATACTAATATTATAAAGCTGGTGTTTGTTTGTTTGAATGAGCTTATCTCAGGAATTACAAAAATACTTCTAGTGTTAGATAGCCCACTTATTGTGGAATGCTATATATTATTACGCCAAGATTAATAGAAGCAGAGCACCAATGAAGACTGTTCACAGAATCAGAATCAGGGGATGTTTTTCTTATTTTGTTCCAAACAGTTAGTACAACCAAGGCATTAGCCAAGCAATACAAAGTTCATAGGGTGGTATAGTTATTTTATGTAGCATTGATGTAATAATTTTGTTAGTTTTATTCATAATTGATAGCATGTTAGGTGGGTATTAATTAGGGATTTTTGGGATGCATTAGTAATAATTTTGAAAACAATGTCATTGTAAAATTTGCTCCGTATGGGACTTGACTTAAATATATTAGTGTTTATGTAATTAAACATATCATTCTCTTTATATACAGTGGACCCCCGATAATCCGGCCCCTGTCTAATTTATTAAATTCAACATAGATACATAAATTAAGTATGGTTTGTACTTCAAAGAACATATAACACATAGAATCTTATCATGGGATATGTAATTTGTTGGATTACAAGGTACTCTTTTGTAAAAAAGATACGGACTATAGGGGGTCTTAGGCAGTGCTCTATAATCCGACAAATTCGATTGTCCGACACTGCCCTGCATAATGTTTGTCGGATTACCGGAGGCCCACTGTACTAGATTTCAAGTTCTTTGGTCACTTTCAATAATGTGTTGTAATGTCTATAATATCTAAACTACAAAAAACATTTCTGTAAGTGTTATCTGCAAATCAAATTATATTTGATTGGAGAAAGCCAAGCTAATGTATGAGAGTCCAAGTAGCATTATGACTTTTACCGCTCTCCAACAGGAAGCAACTTGAAATAAAAACAATAAAATTCAAATAAGTTTAAATATAATAGTTATGAAAATATCAAGGAAAGCTGTATAAACATGTCTTAATATTTAAAGATATGTAGGTACCAGAAACTGCACACTTTTTCTTACAAATCATGTATTTTTCTTCACATTTGACAATCCATTTCAATTTTCATAGTATAATTAGGGCTTTGAAATAAAAGATAAACAAATCTATTTCATTTTAATGTTCATTGTTTTGTTCTTACTACTGATGGTACAAAAATAAAAACTAGTTCTCTAAAATGGGGATTAATGTACTAAAATTACAAGATCAAATATAAAGAATAACACAAATAATGAAATAAAATATAGCTATATCAATTTTTCCCAAAAAATACCATTTTTTTAAGCTATTTGTTGATGTACCAATGTTATTTTGTGCAAAAGTCTATCTGTCCGTTACACCTTCAAGTCTAAACTTTTCTACCAATTTTGATGAAATTTGACCCAAATGTCTATAATGGGGGATAAAAGTGTTTTATACTACACTGACAAAGTCACAGGTAACCAGCAGTCTGTAAGCTATGTTATGGGATCTGTTAATCTAGGTTTGGTGAAGAATAAATGAAATGTTATTATGGGTTATGACTATTATTTAAATTAAGTTATGTGTACATAGCAAGTGTGTTTGTTGCCTCTGTGGCCAAATCTAATACCGGACTGCCAGGGTCTATTCGATCCCCGAGTCGGGCAACAAAAAGTGTTATTTTTAAGGTTTTAAAAATAAATTTAATTTCGAATAAATTTTGTGTCATAATTTGAAGACTCTCTATTTTCACCACGTACTTGGTACTTATTCCCAATTCCACCCAGTTTTCATCCAATTCCACCCAGTTTTCATCCAATTCCATCCATTGTAACTTGTAAAGCTAATGAATAGATATTGCCGCGACAAACGACTGTGGCAGTGTGGCCTTATATGAAGTGGCAACGCTTTTGCGTGATTTATTACAAACCTTTGTAAATGTACATCAATGCATAGACTAGGATCCAGCACCAACACCTATTGTCCACTGTATGTCTGGAAAAATTTCCTTCATGGATATTTTTTAAGCTGAGATGTTTTATCATCGCACATAACCAAATATTACCCATAATTTTAAATTTGCATTTTTAGCAACTCGTACGAAACAATTTAATATGTACTACTCTTTAATTTGAATATCAAACTTCTCCAAAAATGTTTTAGGTGTATAGGTACGTGCACTTCTAAGAGCTTTAAGGTTCTTCGTTGTTCGTCATAAATTAAAAGTAAATTCATCAAATATCAATCATGTCAGATCAGATTCAGATATCAATCTGAGAAATCAGATAAAATAATCATGTAGTGTTTGTCAAAATCTGATAATAAGATATGGCACATTTAACATAATAGTTTAAAGAATGGTATGTTGTATCTGCAGTACGATTGAGCCTTTGCTTAAAACTAAATTGCTCTTAGATTTTCTAAAAGAAAAAATGGCAGATGAAAAATTGACAAATGCGAATGTGGATACGTCAATGCTTTATAATACGGATGTCTACTAATTTTACTAGTTTACTATTCATTAGCATTCCATATGAATCATCGATCGATGTACATTGAAAAAAGTTAACCCTAGGACCATGTGGGTAGATTTGGACGATGAGCAGATCAGTGGCCACACTTCACACATTTCTAAACTTAGAATACTACGATTCGTTTGATGAGATGCGTACGATGTCGTCATCTGGATGCTTACCAGTTAAGTTCCTTCTTTTAAAATACAATTATGCCAACTTCAGACTATGACTACAAAGTTATATCATGTGTAATAATATGCAATGAAAACTATATATTTGTAGAATTTGTTGTAGGTAGATACATAGATTAACACTAAATCCGTTCAGTATATCACAAGGCCACCGCAGCACCATACTTCTATAAAGCTTGCGCATTTTTAGTGAATAGGAGGCAAACGAACAGTAGATTCACGGTTTACCAGATGGAGTCTGGTCTCGAATATCAAAGATGAAGAGTGATATCTTCGGTAGATAACATTAAGAGATCCAACGTCTATAAAGCCAATGGTCAAGCCGATTGGAGATACTTCGGTCATCGACAATTCGAGCTTCCAACGCTGGATGCGGTCATACGGATGGTACTGAGGAGTCCCAGTTCAGAGCTGAAAACAGAACCGAGGCCGTATTTGCGACCTACAAAGTTGTAGGCGATGGAGGTGAAGTACTGTCTGGCACTCCTGAGCACACCAGCGTCTTTGGAAGCCAGTTTGGCCTATACTTCCAGATGACCACGAAATAGTACATAAAGTATTCGCTAGGTCGATGTTTAAGACATCGTCTGTACTTCCACCCGCATAGCGATAAGTATTATTAATCTGTCATTAATAAGTAAAAGAAACAATGTAGGTGATATCACACAACCCTGGAGAACACCAGCATTACTTACAATAACTAATTTTTACATTTTAATATTCAGACAAATTAGTTATATAAGTTTATAAGGTGTTATACCTATATTAAAAGATTTATTATTTATTACAAAGAAGAATTATTAAGTGAGAATTTGGCAAAGCTTGTCTTTAAAAAATAGTTTACACTATAATATGTTTTCTCTAATAGCAAGTCAAATACCTTCTTTCGAAATTTGTTTAGTAGAAGTGATTTAAGATTATTAGAAATTTGGTTATATTTCGGTGTCATCAAAATCGATTTATTTGAAGTAGAACTGCCTACAAAAACTTAGGCAAAACTACTAAACCCTCTCTATACAAATACGGCGACATCCCCCTACTTTTTACAAACATTTATATGGGCAACTAATATAAAACATTCACTAAAATTTTAACAATATAGACATAGTAGTTTTTTTTCTGAGTGAATCACAGACTAATAGTGCTTGACATGTATGAAAGGTAGGATAGCCGGTAAACCAAGACGCTTTAGCCTCAGAAAGTAAAACTACTACTTTTAGAAAGCGTCTTCTGGCAAACTGTATTTTTTCCGTCAGGAAATTTGACACAAGTGGATTATTAAAGGTTGTATGAAAAATTAATGTTAATAATTTTGTGTCCCGAAGTTTTCGACTTAACGTTAGTATTTTTCATATTGCCGCCCGCCCTCGACGTCTCGACTAACCGTCCAGGAAATGCTACATTCGACTTTCGTCAGGCAAGGGGAAATTTATTATTTAACACACTTACTGCAATTGCCCTACAACCACTAGTTCAATGCACTTTAGTAGAATATGTGGTATTGATTGTTCACTTTGTAGTTGTAACCCATTATTAATAAAAGTTACGCGCCCGTTGATCTGGTGTTTAACTTCAGTTTTGCTAACAAAAAATGAAGTTACACACCAGATCAACGGGTGTATAAGTTTTATTACTAAGGGGGTTAGTGTTTAGTGGTAAATGATATATCAGCAAGTAAATTGCTCTCCTGATGGTGACAATTTTTGTTATACCATTCCCAAAATGTATGTCACTCTATTTTGTGTCTAGGAATCAAGGAGAAATAAAAAATCATGTTCACACTCGGTAGAGGTAGGCAGAGAGAGGTGCAACCAGGACACACGCATAAAGCCCATTTTACTTATAAAACTTTAATATGTTTGATGACACTAAAGAATTTAGTGTATTTTATTTTATTCATAGCCTGGAGTAGTATGGTTTACCTAAACAGAAAATTCCGTGAGGCTTAATATATGCACCACTCATACAATCCAATTAATCAATGGTTGCTGTCTTTTCATAACAAAAAAAAATTGGCGTACCAAACCCTGCATTCCAAATCAGTATGCGGTAGGTGCATGTAAAATATAAACTGTTTGTTTTTTTTTAAATTTTAATGAATACCAAGAACACTAACCTATCAATCTCCTGTTGAGTAAATATTGGTTGTTGTGTACAATAGAAAATGGCATTATACGAGGTAATAACTAAGGTAATAAAATAACACTGTTATGGACTATAACAACAAAGCTATTAAGAACTTTGCAGATAATTTGATACATCTATATCACAGATAAAATACCGCCTGTAGCAGTAGGTACACACCCTCGATCGCACCTTCTGAAATACAGGTTATGTTGGTAATTCTGGCACCTAGGACTTAAACTACCCAGATGTAACCTCAACAGATTAAGTATACGTTTATTTTTATCCCTCAACTGATTCACAAATTATGCCTAAAGATTTAATAATAAAGATATGACTGATCTAGTCACTGAAAATATCAAAATACATAGGGTTTTTCCTGAATCTAGGACTTCAAACCTGAAATTTTACATCTGTTACAATGGATGTCCACAAAGTAACGCCTGATTCAATAAAATAAAAAGATTCCGAGAAAATATTTTATTATTTATTAATTAAATATTAATAATTCGCCAATGTTTTATTCAAGAGTACCTAAAGTTACATATCCGATAGCAATTTTCAATATTACCGTGTTACTGAGTGCTGTAATAGAAGATTGTGTATCACATAAGGGAGCGTTCAAGTATTACCTTACGCAATATTTGAAGATTTTTGACAGATGGGTCAAAAATCTTCTCTTGTAACGCAAAGTTAACGCTTCGTTATTTACGCACTTCTACTGCAAGCCACTAATCCAACTGCTTTGCTTTAAAATTTTGTTAATATCAAAGCAATGGTGGCAAATGTAGAAAACGTTAAAGGATCTAGATATTTGCTGCTCGCAAGGTCTCAGTTCGAGGCGAATAACTAATCTCTACTATCATTTGGGTTCCGTATCGTGTATTAGGCACAAAATACGTAGACATGATTTTGTATATAAAAAATATTTTATTGTTCAAATTTAGTTTTTTTTTCTGTTTTATTATATGAATAGACAAATTAATCCACCAAAGTAAACTTTAAGAAAACAAAAGAAGAAAAAAGTGGTCGAAACTTATTTTTAGACTTCAAAGAAACAGACGGCGCTGTCTTTTGTCGCAGGGCGACGACAAAAACAATAATTAAATACAAAGATATCTAAAAATACGTCTAACGTTGGTGACTGTCGTGGGTTGTCTCGCTTGTATTGAAATATAGCATTGTTTATTTACAATATATATATTCTTAACGAGGTAAAGTTATTAGCATTTGTTTCTTGTCACTAAACGCCCGCCTCTAGTGTTAAAAGTTTTAACTTTGCTTGACTTGAATTTTATTTTACTGGCTAAGTTTTAAAACGTTAGCATTTGGGAGGGAATGCAAAGACCTCATCAGCTATTAATGGAATAATCTAGAAAAAAATATCCCCGAAGAAATAAGTAGAGGTGCTAATAGGGTATCCACCAGTAGCTAAATGCACGTGGTGGAATTCTGTTGTATGTAATTACTTTTCAAATACCTAACACGGTACTTTTCCACTAAAAATACTAAAAACTTAATACATTTTGACTTTTGTTTTACACTTTTTACTTAACCCAACCCGTTTTACTTTTTGCAGCATTACCAAGGTATTATTAGTAAATTACTTAATGTTATGTAGCATCTACGTTATATGTATTTGGTTGTTACTGACGATGGATAAATAAAAAGTTTCTTAATAAAAGCAAACCACAACTTAATTATACCAACAGCAAGATTTTTCCATAAAGTGGTGATCATTGTCCGTTAAGTGGAAAATAAAGTGTATTTTGGAATTACAAGTGGTACTTGAAAAGTATGTACATACAACGGAGCCCCACAAATCTACCGCCAACACTGCACTAAACTAATCCATGACCTGTGACATAATATTTTACAAACGTCACCCGGATAATATTGTCTTTACCAGAAAATTTATAAAAAGGATTGAGTATCTCGGGAATCGAACCCGAGACCTCACGTATTCAAAGCCCGACTATTAGACTACAGATCCGAAAAATAAAGTGACTTTAACAATTAACTACATTAGGTTAGGTGGGCTGTGGTAATAATACAGAAACTCGGCCGGAGTAGTGCGGTAGGCCTTATCTAATAAAGTCCACATACCGTCAGTGTACCTACTCATAGGTAGGCAAGAGGCTTAACACCTCTGTCTTATGTTGGCAATGCGGTATTACCGCCTCTGGTATCTAGAGGTAGGTGAAGTATATTTCTTACCATCAGGAAATGCATCTGCTTTATGGAAGACAATCCCTTACAAATGTTATTCGTTACTTTCGAAAATCGATCCAGGAACACACAGTGTGTAGATTTTTATCAGCCGTCTTGTTGTGTATCGTAAGTTTAAACAAATTCAACATTCTTGATAGTCCGTCTGCTAAATGTCGAATGTGGATATTTTCTCGTGTGCCTTCCAAAAGTTTAGTGTACAACATTATTTGTTGCCTCTGATCCGGTGCTAGTATCAATTAAATGAGGTTACGGGTTGGATACCCGGGTCGGAAAACTCAAAATGTAGCCCGGAATCGGATAAGCATCCGGTTGGATATAGGTTAGGCAACTAACACACTGTGGGACTAAGTAGATACTTTTGACATCATAGGTGTCAATCATACGTGTCCTGGTTGTACCACTGTCTATCGCTTCAGGAATACGGCGCTATGTTACTTTAACTTTAAATGACACCATCGTTGAAACATCAGTCATAAATAAAACGCACGAGTGACGTCACGGTGCTATAGCGATGTTGTGTTGGTATCGTGACGAAGTCGCGACGATCTCGTGGCTTTCTCGTGAAAGTGTTTCTTTGTTAAAAAACATATTAAATTTAAATATGAGAATAAATCATGTTTTTCGCCAATATCACTCCAACTACATTGCCACGTAATCTAGGTATAAAAAAATACGCAATATCAAATATACCCAATCCGTGAACTTTCGAAAAAAAGAATCATTATAATCGAGTCATTATTGGCTGACTCGTTGGTTGAAAAGTAACACAGGTCAGGTCAGGAACACACTGTGTGCTCCTGGATTGATTCTAAAACATGTCTTTTTAGAATATCTTTAATGTGCAGGCATATAAGCGTACAAAAAAATAAACACCACACAATAAGTAGATTTGAAACATTTTAACTCACAACTTAACTGACGTGAATCAAACGTTTAGATTTATAATTAACTAGAGGCCCGCCCCTTCTTCGCTCGGTTATGAAATGTACATATAAACCTTCCTCTCCAATCACTTTATCTATTAAAAAACACATCAAAATCCGTTGCGTAGTTTTAAAGATTTAAGCATATAAAGGGACATAGGGACAGAGGAAGCGATTTCGTTTTATACTAAAAATTGATGAAGTTAAGTTACCTTAAGAAACAAAAGCAATTCCAATTACCATGTACTCATGGCATGTCGGGCAGTAAACTTTAAATGGTTAAAAAGTAGATCAAATTTAAAATCTAATCATCTTTTGTTGTAATGTTAAGTTATTGTAGAAATCTCATTATTTCTGGCACTTGCGTCAATGTTGGTATTACTACAATTTATGGCCATTTATCACATTTGCTATTAATACGTCTTTAAAACAGTGAATGAATACTTGTAGGAAATATATTTCCATGGTTATTAAACCCGTAGTAATAAATGTATAGATTGAGACCTGTGTAACTTTTCGACCAACGAGTCAGCCAATAATGATTTGATTGCAATGTCTCTTTTTTCGAAAGTTCACGGATTGTGTATTGCGTATTTTTGTTTATACCTAGATCACGTGGTAATGTAGTTAGACTGATATTGGTGAAAAACATCATTTACTCATTTTTTAATTTAGAATGTTTTTAACAAAGAAACACCGTCACGACACAGTCACGAGATCGTCATGACTGCGTCACGATACCAACACAACTTATAGCACCGTAGACGTCACTCGTGCGTTTTATTTATGACTGATGTCTGAACAATGGTGTCATTTAAAGTTAAAGTATCATAGCGCCGCATCCCTGAAGCGATAGACAGAAGTACAACCACGAAGCTGATTATGTGTCTCAGTTGCCAACTCAAAATGGATAGGTGACGTCATTTATGTTTGCTATCTCTATTGTATTTCTGTTGGTCACTGGAGATAGCAAATATAAAACACGTCATTTGACAGCTATTTGATGTACACTTTTCCATTTTAGTTGGTAACTGAGATAGGTACATAATCAGCACCCCGGACACCTACGATTGGCCGAAGGTATCTACTTAGTCCCGCAGCGTGATAGCTGCCAAACCTGGTATCCGGTTGGATATAGGTTTGGCAGCTACATCCGATTCCGGGCTACATTGAAAAATTAAAAAAAAAACATTCGATATTTCCGACCTAGGAATCAAACCCGTAACCTCGTGCAGCTGACACTAGCAACGAATCAGAATTAATAAACAAAGTTACCTACACAACTTTTGGAAAGCACACGAGATGATAATGTTCCCGGTGTTGGTTCGGGCTCCTTTGCAGAATAGACCATCTTTCTTTCTGCCAGGCAGCTCGTAAAAGACAGACATAGGCTTACCGTCACTAACACTGTGACATACCAACACTCACCCGGATTGGTACCACCGCCTTACTTATTCCTGCCGCCATAACGTCATGACGTGTTCCGGTTATGAGGATAAGGTAGATGGTAAACGTACTTTTGCTCGAGGCCTAACACCCCGGCCTTAGGTTGGCAACGCACCATTGCCACCTTTGGTGTCTAGGCGGCGTCAATTTCTTACTATCAGGAAATCCGTCTGCTTGTTTGCCTTCCAACATTATAAAAAAAATTAACATTCGACATTTAGCAGACAGACTATCAAGAATGTAGCATTTGTTTAAACTTACGATACGCAACAAGACGGCTGATAAAAATCTACAATGCCCACCCACACCCACCGGCAATGAGGGAATACTAAAATGGTTTAGACAGGATATTACGTAAGGCGTATAGTTTAAAGAACACTTTACACATTTGAATTAATAGATGACGTCATTACTGTAATTATTTAATTATGCAACATTTATTTACACGCGACGAGCAACAATTTTACATATACTATATGTAATTAGTACTGGAGTTTTCTAAACGGTAGCATTTAGCAACGATTTTAATGATATTCCTCTATTAATTTTGTTTTAGTTACATCTAATCGACATGCTATTTATTTCTTGTCTACTAAACCTAAATAGCACGCTCACTGACGTCTCTTTTGTCATTTTAAAGATATCAAGAAATAACATTTTTACCAACCCACTTTAGCAAAAGGCAGGTGTTCTCAATTTGTGTATATTTTTTATGTTTTTCATCTTAGAAGTATCTTCACGCCCAAATCCCCGAAGAGGTAGGCAGAGACACAACCGGGCACCCACGACTAGCCGAAGACACTAAGTTCCACAATGTGATAGGTGGCTAGCCTATCGCCTACCGGGCACATATCCAATCTCGAGCAATTTTTTTTTATTAGAAAGAAAATTGGAAAAACCAATATTTTCTTTTTGTTGCCCGACGCGGGAATCGGACTCGGAACCTCATGCAGTCAAGTCCAACACCTGAACAGCTAGACCACAGAGGCGATCATCTTAGAACCCTTTGTTAAATGAACAAATTTTTATAAGATATAAGAAATCAGAAACCTCAACTATCAAGAATCACTTTATTTCACGGTTGGTGTTTCTCAAGTGATGTCGATTAGGTTCATAAAAGCGTATTTTAAATAAATAAATAAGTATCTCTGGACAAATTACACAAATTGAATCTTAACCCCAAAGTAAGTCAATTATATGCTTGTGTTATGGGTGTTTGTCAACGATTGTAATACATAGAAATACTCAAATAGATACAAGAATAAATTTATTAAACACCCAGACCCTTTTGAATTATATTTCATAATGTGTATTTAGTTACCTGCATTAATTTGGGTCAATTTTGAATGCAAAGGAAATTTAAGCCCTTTTTTGTAGTTTTAACGCATTGAATCTATTTTGTCTAGAAATGTTACAATGTTGTCCTAGCTATATCTGCAAAATGTATATTCTTTTTCGAAAGGTCTTTCTATGCCCGTGCTCTCATTATTTATGCTACTATCGTTTTTCTCCTTATTGTTATTATTAACTTTTTAGTATTATGTTATAGTTTTTGTATGTTTAATCACTTTACCTACTGAAACTGTGTATATATATATAGTCTCCTCAGACAAAAAGGTTGCTTGGTAAAGATCGCTTTGTTTGGCGATAAGACCGCCTTTTGTGTAATAAAACTATATAAACAATAAAGAGTTCATTTATTCATTCATTCATTCACTCTCATACACATGCATACTTGCCTTGCCAGATATTGATCATTGACTTCATCATTGAATTTCAAAGTTGTCATTTTTTTTGCATCCCTATTCAACTGTTACTTAATTGGCTTTTCCTGCGTCGTGTACAGTGATTCCGCTAGTTTCAAGTTTGTAGGAATGTTCCTAATTGCACTTCAAAATGTTATTAAATTGACCAAAGAACAGTAAATTGGATTGGAATTAATTTTACCGTATTTATACTACCGCGTCGTTTTTTATTGCATAAGGAAGCGAACGAACACACGGCTCTCATGACCGAAATATAGACAAGATATTTGTTGTAGGTAAGTTGCTGAGCTGTATACCTACAAGGTCTAATGCCTAATGAGCAAATCTGCGGTCTATCTCTTCGACTGCCTACCGTTTGAAGGATAAATAACTTTGTTTTGCAAATTTTCAACTTTGCAGAAATGTTCCTAATTGCACTTCAAAATGTCAACACTTAAATTGACCAAAGAACAGGAAATTGGATTGGAATTAATTTTATCGTATTAATACTACCGCGTTGTTCTTTATTGCTTATGGAAGCGGACGAGCTCACGGCTCTCCTAACCGATAGATGACATATAGACCCATATAGACACAATAAATGTTATAGCTGAGTTGCTATGCTAAGACCTAAAAAAATCTGCCTTCTATCTCTTCGTCCGTTTATAGAGAACTAGCAGTTTCACGCACCTTCGCCTGTATATCTTGGCTTCTACTGCACCGATTTGATGAAACATAGCCTATGTCACTCGGGCATAATGTAGCATTCTAAAGTTGAAAGAATTTTTGAAATCGGTCCAGTAGTTTCAGAGCCTATTCATTTCAAACAAACAAAAAGTCAAATCTTTCCTCTTAATTATATTAGTATAGATAAAGATAAATAAATTAGTATTGCAGCGTCTGACGTTGTTAGCGTCAGATTGTTATTGTCAGTTTGATTTGCGTAATTATTGTCCTTAAATGGGAATTTCTGTAACCAGACGTCAGCTGGCGTTCCAGTGCAGGGTTGCCAACTTTTTTTTGACCAAAAAACGTATAAACTAGTTTGGTTAGGGAAAAAATAAAGTATTACGAAGAAAAAAAAATGTTTTTCAAATATTATGTTGTTACGTACTTTTGTGTTCTTTCAGCACATGCTAAAGATTTTTTGTTAGGTATATAAATATTGTAAAGTTTGATTGACAATCAACATCATTTTAATTTAAATAAATAAACAATTTAAATAAATAAACTTCTAACACACATTTTCGGCAAATAAATAAATTTCATTTTTCTAATAATTAAACTAGTTATAAATAATTGGCTTAAAAGTTAAAGTGTATGTAATTAAATAATATTTTTTATCAATATTAAATTATTTGCACACCAAAATGTGGTAGAATATGTTGATATACTTAAATATTTTTGTAACATCTCATTTACTTTCTTTCAATAATAATTTTCTTTCTTTCTTTCAAAAATTCATTTTTAATTAATTGATTAATGAAAAAAAAATTGATGCTCTTTTTTCTCTTCCCGCCACTTTTGATTAATTAATAAAAAACTTTCAGAGAAAGCTGAAGTGGCGGGAATGGAGAGTAGTTTTTTTTTGTTAAGCTATCAGATGCATTTTTAAGCAGGTATATATTGCCATTTTTCAACTGTACTTTTCATAATGTGTATTTTATTTTACGCATCGTAGGAAAGATTGAAATAGAGTATTTTTGCATACTTCATTTGTATGTAAAATTATAAAATTATTACCAAAAATAGAGTAGGCAACGTTTTTGTAAACTGTGGTTGGCAACCCTATTCCAGTGAGTAAATAATAATATGATGAGTGCGGATGAGTCCGCGTTGCGTGACTCATTCGCGTGATCTCAAATAAATTAACGCGGGCATTTGGCGAACCTTGAAAATGTACATCACTACTAATACTACCTTATTTCGTAACAATAATAAACAATTAAGTTCCTTCCTACTCCAGGCAACTCGTAAAGGGCGAGCACGGATCATGTTACTAATACCGGGGCTTTTAATGATCGGTAGAGTTGAGGCGATTTTTCCGGATTGTTGACTTATAACTTCTTTTCTAATTTTTTTAATCTTGTTTTTGATTTTTTATTTCCTTTTTTATCCTTAACTTCTACGCGCAGGGCGCTTGCGCGAATGTTCGGGTTGTCATGTTTGTGTACGATAGCGCAATAAATGAATAATGTAATATACCACATAAATGATAGTTCTTTCATACTGATAATTAAAGCAATTCGCGCAAAATTATTCCCCAACCATTCCAAAATACCAAAAATGCACAACGTTAATATTCAAGTTTTCACTTCTGCTGGTACTTCCGTTGTTTTTTTTGTCTCTTTAAATTTTTGTCTAAAGTAACATTATCCTAAAGAAGTTAAAGCTGTATCTATTAGTTAAAATTATACATTTAAACCGACACGAAACTTAAAGAGATTCGGTGATCGAAAACGACCCTTAGTCTAACACGGTGGTCTAACTATTTCTCCTCCTCGCTCCGCCTCGCCTTGTTGGCCAAAGGTTAGCGTATATGTCTTACTCCACCGACCAACCGCAAGGCTCCGGTTCGATCTCGAAGAAGGGTGCATTCATTTTATGAGCATAGATGTCTGTATTTCCGGGTCTGGGTATTTATTAAATTTATACCGCCATACTTATTTCTGCCGCCATAATGAAAATATCATATTCCGGTCCATACGGTCGGGTAGACTTGCAAAATTGGCCTAACACCCCAAACAAACAGCGACGCACCTACAATATTTATGGTGCTTATAGGCTGCGGTTATCTCTAACCATCAGGCGAAATGCGTGCTTGTAAAGTCTTTTACTATAAAAAACAAATCTATCTAAATATTACCATGTATTAGTATCATTGTCTAACACAACACAAGCATATAATTTGCTTACGTTGTAGTCAGATCAGTTGGTGTAATTTGTCCAGGGATATTTGTTATTATTATCTTCACGATTCATTGAAACATCTTACAGATACCTATCTAAGATCTATTGTGTTTGCAACAAAAAATGAATAGAATTAAAATAAGTTGGTATATCTAAAAGAAACTATTTTTACACTCTTCTTCTTCTAATCTAGGGTATAATTGAAATTAGTTAGCGAGGAAGACTGTCTTTTAACTAAAATAACTAAAATGTTGTTTCAGATGGCGAGGAAGTATATACAAATTAGTATGGCTGGATTTAATAGTTTTTTTACTAGTTTATTATATACTCAATTTGACATATCGTTTGCTGCTAGATGAAGCACAGAAAAGGTAATTTTAAAAAAATATTTATCCTAAATTTACATGAAAAATTATAATATTTCGCTTTTATTTGAAGACAAATCATATTAAAAGTATTTGACATAAACTTTTTATCCGATTTCGATGAAAGTGGGATTTTAAGACGGGCTTATATCTTTTAAATCTCTTACCGTTTTGCCAGGTCCGGGGCTCGATCTCCGGGCCGGACAACGAAAAAATTAGAAAATGTATATTTTTAATTTTCTAATAAAAATAACTGCTCGGGATTGGATATGTGCCCGGTTGGCGATAGTGCCATCTAACATATTGATGGACATAGTGTCTTCGGCTAGTCGTAGGTGCCCTGGTTGTGCCTCGGCCTACCCCTTCCAGGATATGGGCTAGTACTATTATTAGATTATTGTTATGTATTCTCTATTAACTTTTTCTATTATGTGAACCCATTATTCTTCTGGATCGAGGAGAAGAGCTCTCTGCTCTAACAAATTTTGTTATTGCTTATGGTAAAAAAATATGCGTTGCCTATTAATTATAAAAATTGACACATTGCTTTCCAAGTCGAGATTAGCATCCTATGGACCTTGCGTAAATAAAAACTTATGTACATTGCAGTCCAGTTTGGAAAACGGCGATGGCAAGCACTGACGTTATAACAGTACGAATGGGTAATATAGAGATTGTTATTTATTTGATGTTTGTTTGCAGGATGTTCGAGGGTGTAGTTAATTATTGCAAATCCCATGGAAATGTGATTCCATTGTCTTTTGTACTTGGTTTTTACGTCACAGTGGTGATGAATCGATGGTGGAGCCAGTACACAACCATACCCTGGCCAGACTCTATTGCTGTATTTGTATCGGCTACTATACATGGTCAGGTGAGTCGATCAATTTAAATGTGTATGAAACCTCTGTATTTACTTCTATGTGCACTTTCTAGGTATAATAGGTAGTGGTTAAGCATCGTTCAATGTTGTATTATTGTATTCAATATTAATATTATAAAGGAGAAAGATTTGATTTTTTGTTTGTTTGTTTAAAATGAATAGACTCCGAAACTAATGGAATGGACAAAAATTCTTTCACCTTTAGAATGCTACATTATCCCCGAGTGACATAGGCTTTGTTTCATCAAAATCGATGCAGTAGAAGCCAAGTTGCGATGTGGAAGGTTATCAGCATTGCATCTGATCCGTGCATCCGTGCGGAGGGTACAGGTACCTCTCTATATTTTGTGGTAAAGGGTCGATTTCAGGGTTTGTTAATTTTTTTTAAGAGAATGTGTCACTCACCAGTAAAAATCGTTTTTCATCAATAATTTAAAAAAAAATTCAAATTTCAATAAAGCTAAGTACAGTAAAATTCATGATACCATCGGTACCAAAGTCGAAAAATCGCATAAATACCAGTTAAATTCTATGGTTGGCAACACTACCAGCTTTCTTACTTCTCAACTCCGTGTATAACGGGAGATTAAAATTAAATCTGTAATTAAAATTGCATGTAAACGAATTCTCAAGTTCGATTTAAGATTATTTTAATGCGGTCAGGTGTTCTTAAAAAATGACTATAACAAACATTTCATTAATTTTATGTTAAGTTTATTTAACTGGTTATGCAGTATATAAACAATAATAGCATTTTTAATCCCTCGACAAATTATAGAAATTAATCTTACACTAAAGTAAGCAAATTGTATGATTATACAACGAAACTAATAAACAAATATACCTACTTAATTAAATACCGAAATAAAATATATCATAAACATTCAGACCCGGAAATACAGACATCGATGTTCATTCTATAAAAGTTAAGGAACTTATTAAAATTAAATAAATTTTGATATGATATGTTTACACATTTTTTACATTACATTACAATAAAATAGTAAAATAACAAATCGTGCAGAAATAAAATTAAATTTAATTTGCGTTTGACTTGTGTGTAAGCGAAGATATTAAAATAATCACTTCGTGTTCAAGGCGAATCCCGTTTTTACAGAAAACGGAAAACTTGTCTACTTTGCCTTGTATAACACTTGAATGTTCTAGTTTTCCTTAAGTAGAAGTAATTAATAATTGTAAAAGGCCTTTACACATCTAAACGTTATATTGTTTTGAATATGTTTGAAACGACAAGCAAGCGCAAAGAATGAATGAAATAATAAGATATTGATTGTATTTCCAGAATCTTTATAATAAGTCTAGAATTATGATACTCTGTGACCAACACATCGAATAGTTTGTATCCTAACGCCTATATCCCCGAAGCGGTAGCTAGAGGCCCAAACGGGACACTCACGATTAGCCAGACACTGGTTCCTGCAGTGTGAAAGGTGGCACATATCCAATCCCGGGCAACGTTATTTTTATTAAAAAAAATAAATTACACATCCTCTTTTTAT
Organism: Calephelis nemesis; assembly: GCA_002245505.1. Classification (NCBI taxonomy): domain Eukaryota; kingdom Metazoa; phylum Arthropoda; class Insecta; order Lepidoptera; family Riodinidae; genus Calephelis; species Calephelis nemesis. The sequence goes on along the minus strand of NJDD01006369.1, from coordinate 35,286 downwards.
TTTTGTTGCACAACGCGGAATCGAACCCGAGACCTCAAGAAGTCAAATTCTAAGCAGGACTGCTAGACCACAGATGCGATACACACACCGAATAATTTGTGTACGTTTAGATATAACAAATTCCTATCCAATGGTTCGTATTCGCGTGCAAAAGAATAACGTCGCTTCAATTAAATCCACAAACATAGGCAGAGTTGTAAAATTCAAACTGGCATCTCGTGATCTGTGAATTTGCGAATCAGCAATCGCAACTGATAACAATGGACACCAATCGTACACAAAGATTCTTTAAACATAATATGTAATAAGGCCGACAACTTAATCTGACATAAAGTTTATTGAAATAGCGGCCTTCTCCAGCTTCGCACGGTTATAAAATAATATACAATATATAAACCTTCCTCTTTAATCACTTTATCTATTAAAAACAACCGCATCAAAATCCGTTGCGTAGTTTTAAAGATTTAAGCATACAAATGGACATAAGGACAGAGGAAGTCACTTTGTTTAATACTATACTAGCGGCCCCCCCCGGCTTCGCAAGGTTATAATAAAACACATATAAACTTTCCTCTTAAATCACTTTATTAAAAATAATCGCGTTAAAAATCGTTGCATAGTTTTAAAGATTTAGGCATACAAAGGGACATAGGGACAGAGGAAGCGACTTTGTTTTATACTATGTAGGTGATTATTTACCCCGAGTCTTAAAGTAATATGCTTCTAAAATTTAGTCGATATCCTTTTTGGGGTATTATCGTAAAACCTTATAAATAACTAGACATGGCCGTGTTACACTTTCGACCAATTTGGCTAACTTATCGCATTCCAGTGGCCACTATTCACCTGCATGTTTTTTCTTTCTTTCTCTAAGTTTTGGCCTTTACGTTAGTATTTTGCCATTCGTCAAGTAGAAATTTGCATCAAATTTTATATCAATTATAATTAGTCATCAGTCACAAGTCGTCAGTAAGTCATATCAGGTTCTTGGGTAAAGCGGCGGCCTCATTACACAAGCTCAAGTAAGGAGATTTGGCAGCAACGACGAAACACACGATACGCTAATTTCTTCATGATTATTTCATTTGTGCACTTTTACTGAACAAAATTATATAAAATGCCACCAAAATTGACTAATTTCACTCAATATCAACACGAAATTCAATAATTATGAAAAAAAATCGACCATCTTTTCTCTAGATGGCGCCAAAACAACACCTGCATGTTATCGATAAGGCAGAGAGCCTTATCGATAACATGCAGGTGTTGTTTTGGGCCAGCTTGTTAAGTCAATGCCTTGGCCCAATTTGTATTGAAGACATTAGGAGGTTTCGCAGTCAGTTGAATTTCGAACAGATAAACATGCAATGTGAACATATTTTCTCATTCAAAAGTTGGGATAATGCGAAGACCTTCGGGTGCAAAAAAGAGAATCCCTGATCAGATAAATGACGTGCTCTACAATAATTGACTATCTGGTATAGTAGTCTGGTATAGTCTCTGGAGATTCGCAAACTTATTTCATGCAACGCTCATTTTGAAAATCATTTGTTTTCTAGCGCCCCCCAACTCGTTTTTTTTCATGTCAATAACCACAATAACATATTTGTTTCGCCTGGAGTTTAAAAAGAAACAATTTTGTCAAGAATTTAACCGCCCCCCTCTAGGCTTCTAGCGCCCACAACGGGGCGTTATCGCCCACTTAAAAAAAGCTGGATTATACCCACACTACACTTATATTAATGAACAATTTCTTTTATGTAGAACCTTTTAATCTACAAGGATTTTATGGAATAAGGCGAACAAACAAACTGCTCTTCTTGTGGTTAGAAGTAAACTTTGATCATAGACACCAAAAATGTTATGGGTGCATCCAATCTTTTGATCGTATAAAAGGTCATATGTTGAAGTTTACCAGCTATATATCTCGACCGATCAAAGTATGGAGGCAGCAATAGGTAAAGCAATAAGTGGGTTCGCTAAGTAGAATAGAGTACAGACCATCTGTCTCTGTCAGGCAGTTAGTAAGAGTCTGTAGGGAAGAGGGATGTCTGGTAGGGATTCACAACTTTACCTATTCCTGCTGTCATAATGACTATCACTTTCCTGTACTGTGGTTTGGGTAGCTGATAGACTTGCGCAATAGGCCTAAGATCCTGACCCCAGGATACTGACGCGCCTGTTACTTATGGGGTCTATGTGCCACGGTTTTTTCTTTCCATCATGAGAGCCGTGTATGTTCGCTGACCTATTATTACCTATTACATAAAAAGGTATTCATTAATATTTTTATCTATACATGTATGTATTGTGGTGATGTATGTTTAGTAGGTGGTAGAGTTTCGCAGCCACTCGTCCAGATTGGTACCACCGCCTTAACTATTCGTGCTGCCATATCGTCAGTGCTTGCCATTGACGTGTTCCAGTTCGGAGGATAAGGTAGCCGGTAAATTTGTTTTTGTTCGAAGCCTGACATCCCGGGTGTGGTGGTGGTGGGTGGTGTAACATCAGGGTGACAATGCACCATTACCACCTTTGGTGTCTCTAGGCGGCGCGTATTTCTTACCATCACGAAATCCGTCTGCTTGTTTGCCTTCCAATGTCATTAAAAAAATGTATGTCATCGTGTTGTTATCATTGTCTACATACCCATAACACAAGCATGTACTTGTCCTACTTTGGCATTAGATTAATTCGTCTAATTTGTTCAGAAGAGACATAAATTGCAGTGTATAAAAATCAGCTAGGTATTCTACTATGCTCTCTATTGACCTATACTATATCTGTAATATGATCGCCTATGTGGCCTAGCGGTCCAGGTGTTGGTCTTGACTTCATGAGGTCCTGGGTTCGATTCTCAGGTCGCGCAACAAAAAGTAAATGTGGTTTATCCAGTTTTCAAATAAAAATGTTAGTCGGGATTGGATATGTGCCATAGTAGCAATAGGCTTGCCACCTATCACATTGTGGGATTTAGTGTCTTCGGCTAGTCTTGGGTGCCCTGATTGTGCCTCTGCCTACCTCTTCAGGGATATAGGCGTGAATATACTAACTTAATTTCTAGTGCCATTTAACAAATTACGCATAACAGACGCTGCAATTTAGAATTGATTAGTTCGCATGTGTCCTCCAATTAATGAAGCTCGCAATTTATTATTATGACTAGCTTATGCACGCAACTCCATCCGCTTTTGGAAGGTTTTTGACTCTTTTATTTGGATTCATAAGTCAAGATTATCCATATTTTTAAATAAAGAAACCCTTGTACTGTTTTACGTATCACTTATAATTAATTATTTTGTAAATAGCCTACCGTAAAAATGTATCAAAAATGTATTTACTTACAAACAATATCCTACATGCGAAAGTTTGTCTGTTTTTTATTACTCCTTCACGCAAAAACTGCGGAACCGATTTCCATGAAATTTGGTACACACATAGATGGCAACTTGGATTATCACAAAGGATAGTTTTTATCCCGAAATAATGATCCTGTGGGACCATGCGAGCAACGACGCGCGCTAAAGCTAGTTAAAAATATGACTTAAACATATTAAAAAAAAATAGTGGATAAGTCACTAGACGAGGCCAGACTTATTTCCAAACTACAAATTTTTCACAATCAAACCACGGTATCAATAATTATGATCCAGTTATTACTAATTGAAGGACAAGATAATACTTTTAATCTTTCCAATATTTTATCAGAATCACTGCAGTAAAATCGCAAACATTTTTAATTACAGCGAAATCTTAGACAATCATATTCATGGACTGAAAAACCGCACTACAACACTGCTTTGTAACTTCGTGTTTCGAGGTTTTCCAATAGCATAATTAACAAAAAATAATGTAATACTGTTTTGGATAATACTTACAATAAATTTTGCTATGGTTAATACTTACAATGTAACTAGCAGTTCTACGCAGCTTTGCTTGGGTAACTGCATCTGCATTTCTGCATTGATTTTGATGAAACAAAGCCTGTGTCACTCAGGGATAATGTAGCGTTCTAAAGGCGTATTTTTAAAATAGCACCAGCAGTAACCGCGAGGTTTTTACAACTTCACCGGACTATGATCTCTATCTAGTTTAACTCGTGGATAATAAAATCCAATTTGAGCAGAAACTACATTGTCACAAATATGAAACTTCGCTCCCGACACGTTTCATTAAATAAATTTGCTTTTACGATGGGAAAGATCTCGTCTCCAAATTGCGCCGAGTGTGATGTCATTGAAGATATCCATCACATCCTAATGGAATGTGTACATAGTGAAACCTCGGAGAATAAAACTGTCTCTAAATAAATAATATGTAGGTATTTGTAACAGCCTTTTGGTGTTCCCACTGTGAGAACGCTAATACATATACTAGTGCTAAGATAAAAAGATTTTAAGATATTTTTTTTAATTTTATGTTGTTAAAAGTTTAATGTTGCACTATTGAAGTGACAGGTCCACCAGGACAAAACAAATAAAATAAAAAATAATATTAATTGACCTTTAATTTTAGATTGAATTGTGGATCCTAAATAAGTTCGTGCATAATTGTCCATACTAGTGGTCGCCGTTGGTCGAAATTCAACCATAATAAATTTTAATATTTTGTTATTATTGAAAAATGTTAGCGTTCTGCACTTCTCCTACATATAAACTACTAGCTGCCCGTTCCGGCTTCGCTGGGATGGTAATTTTTTTAACATAAATTGAGATATAAGCTATCCTATCTCTCAAGTTGGATCGAACTGCACATGGTGTGCGAATATTGTTATAATCGGTTAAGTGGTTTAGGAGTCCATTGAGGACAAACATTGTGATTTATATATATTAAGATAAGTGTGCCTAATTTTATGCTCCTGCGTCCGCGCAATTTCATTAAAATGGGCTCCAAAGTTTTGGCATCACGTATTAATATATAGATCAAGTATCAACAGTATAAGTAGTATACGAGTACAAAAACTCTTTGACTTTTCTTTTGGAGTTGAACGTTCAATGCGGGTTAATTGACGCGCGGAAAAATCCATGTAGGTTTTTTCTTAGTGATTTAGTTCGGATTCTGTAAATTCAGACGAAAGATTTGGATTTTATTCAGTAAATCAATCATATTCAAACAAATCTTTCCTTTGTGCAATGATTGATTGAAAACGATTGGAAATAAAACTGCAATGGTTCATCTTAATGTGTGTCGACAAGATAATAAAGTGAATGATGTATATGCGAGTAGCAGGAGAACTTCAAACTTCTTATCGTAATCTCGCTGATAAAGGTGCGGCATGAGCGTATCCAAACACTGTCGTCAATGACTATTTACAATGCGTGAAGACGTATGTGCTCATACTAAACAATAACTTTGATTACAAAGCAATAGGCTTGCTGAAATTTTTGTTTCAAATCATTTTAAAATAAAAAACGCAGGAGTTCGGAATTGTTTAAACTTCCAGCTAATTTTCATACTTTGCTACATTAATTAAGAAATTGTTAACACTGCCATCAATAAATATCCCTGGACAAGTCACACAAATTGAACCTAACCCCAAAGTAAGCAAATTATATGCTTGTGTTATGAATGTTAGTCAACAATATTATTACAGATAAAAACTTAAATAGATAGAATAAATTTAATAAACACCCAGACCCGGAAATGAAGACATCCAAATGTTCATCAATGCAAGTCTGAAGTAGTTTAAAGTGCTTGAAACACATCAGCTGCATAGTAATAAAAGTATACGAAAAAAAAACCACGGTTTGCACTCCGGGAGTTCCGGCACAAGTAAAAACTTGAATATTAACGGTGTGCATTTTTGATGTTTTGGAATGGTTAGGGAATAATTTTGCACGAATTGCTTTAATTTTATCAGTATGAAAGTACTATCGTTTATGTGGTAGAATACATTATTCATTTATTGCGCTATCGTACACAAACATGACAACACGAACATTCGCGCAAGCGCCTATCGCCTTCTTATTCGCGCAAGCGCCCTGTGCCGTCTTACGAATCAGGTCACGTGTCCTGACGCGAGTTTAGAAGTTTTAACCCATTCCAAAAAAAGTGCGCAACGTCGCTAAAGAAGTTTTCACTTCAAAAATGCCGCACAGATAGGAAATGTTTCACTTTCGAGACATTGGAACATCAACACGGAAACTAATAATTAACATCTCCCAAAAGCTAGGATATTGGTAGTAGGTGTATTCATGAGGACGCGGTCACAAAACCGTGCTAAGAATTCGCATCGTAATGCAACGCGAAGAAAAATGACATGACGTAAAAACTTTATGTGCGGCACCGCATCGAAGCTTGCGTTGCGTTTAGCGACGTCGTACATAGCAATGATATTATTATACATATTTTATTGTTAATGACTATCAAGTAACAAGTCACCCTGCATTCGCTTAAATATTTATTAAAGTTCTTTTAACCCCCTCGCAAAATAAAAAGTGTTATGAGTTTGTGTATGTGTCTGTGTGTGGCATCGTAGCTTTTCAGCGGATGGACGTACTTTGATGCGTTTTTTTTTTTAAATTTGAAATCAGAAGTTATCAACATTGTTTCTTAGCTTATGGAGATCTGTCCAGGCTTTCAAAGCCATTAGCTCGTTTGCAGTTCATTTGTAAGCATCGAAATGAATGGTAGAAACATAATTGATATTTATTTTACTTGTGAAATTAAAAAGTTATAACACTAACGAATGCTGGTATATAACTGAGCTGGTTGGATGATAAAGCTTGAAGATAGGAGACGTAACCCTAGATTGCCTTCTGGTAAACCCATTGAGTTTGGACTCATTTGATTCGTCTTAACGATGTAGATATGATCATATTTTCTGATGGAGGAGAAAATTAAGATTAATTTCTTATATTTATTTGAGTTCGAGGAACAATACCTCAATATCGATATGATAAATTAATATATTAAAATTTATTATGGTCGAGTTTTGACCACTTGGCGACCACTAGTTGTAATCTTAAACCAAGTGCAAAAAACGAGTAAAATTTGTGTCTACGTAGCCAGAAAAAATAAACGATTGCGATTCAGTTGCTAATTATTACTTAATAGTCTTAAAAATAATTTTATAAATTTTACTTGCGTCAATATATGTAGATAAGACCATCGCCTTCCCCGCCAAGCAGCTCGTAGGTGAGTAAAGGTTAAACGGGATACTACAAACAAGTCCAAGGGTGGTAGAGTGCTTTGGATCAGCTTGCCTAATTATCACATCTGCCATCTTATCACAAGTATGAAGTAATATTACAAGTCATAACCCCAGCTACAGCACCTTGGCACACCTGTAACTCCTATGATCACGGTTGTTTCCTACCAGCAGGAAAGGCGGGTAATCATAGTATTTACCATCAGTTTTGTCTTCCTGGGATAATAGAACTGCACACGTCATTGTCGTGACGCCAACCGGACACATTTCCAATCCCGACCGACATTTTTTTTATTAGAAAATTGGGAAAATCCAATTTTCTTTTTGTTGGCCGACTGTAAGTAGCTTTTAACTGAAGTTGTTTGTGTAACAAGCGATGCTAAGTTCGACGGGTCGGCTAGAATTGAATAAATATGATAAAATTCTTAGTGTTAGTTTTAAAGACGAAAATAAAGCAAATAATTGAAACAATCCAGAGCACTATCTATACGAATATAGCAGGGAATTCCTATTAGTTTTCCTGGGTAGAACGTATAGGAATTTAAAATATCCAATCTTAACACCTTCAAATTCTAAAAGCCATCATGCCCAGATACCATTATCTCATCTAACCTGATTAGTCAGATGCACCACTGAACGATTCCCGACGGGGGCAAGCATTTGTGTGATGAACATTTAGATGTCTGCATTTCCGAGTCTGGGTGTTTATTAAATTTGTTCTGGTAACTAAATAGAACAGAATATATCATGAAAATACTTTAAATAAGTATTTCTATGTATCAGTATCGTTGACTAACACCCATAACACAAGCATATAATTTGCTTACTTTGGGGTTAGATTCAATTTGTGTAACTTGTCCAGGGATATTTATTATTTGTATTTTAAATGTTGGTACACAATGATACACACGTTATATAGAAATAAAACAGCATTAATAAAAGAACATACATCCGCGCGGAGACGGATTAGACCAAATTGCAAAGATAAAAGCGTACAGTTCTCCTGTCTATTTGTAGAGATAAGAGTTTACCGTTACGTCCTAAGAGTTACTAATAACCTTGCTCATCGCAGAATATAAATATAATATCGTCACGGCCTTGTTTATTAACGGCCAATATTAATAATCAATCTTAATGCCAAACTTGCTGTCCAAAATTGATATTTTGATCCATTTTTGTGTCATCGCTTGCCAATACAATAACACATCTGTGGACAGGATAAATATGGCAATTAGGTATAGGATAGGCCGGCGGATACGCAGCTTAGATTGCTTGAAATCCATTTTTAGAGATATATTATTATATCTCTAAAGTAACATTGGCCGTAAGATATTCAAACATTATCGACTGCCGTAAATGATAATATATGCGGCAAAACAAAATTACGTCGTAATGTCTTGGTATTGAGTTTAATAGTTCATTTACGCCTCATGAAATTACCCAGACTATACTTACACTTATCTTCACGCCGATTCCCTTGTGGGATAGGCAGATAGTATAGAGTGCTAAGAGTCACTATTTCTTTAGATCTATCTAACTTCCTCGATATTCACTACTCTTTTCCTTCTGTTATATTTCTATTATTTTTATCTTTTATTTGTAGAAGAATGTACAGATATAGGTCTCCTTGAAGATTATACGCATTACAAAGCAACGACTACTCCTAGCTTCATAGGGTACAATTTAAAAAAATTGGTTCAGACTCTTTTACAGAATAGACTATCTGCCTTCCTGCCATGCAGCTTGTAAAAGAAGAGCATACGCTTACTGTCACTGACATCATGATATTCGACTAGGTGGTAGAGTTTCGCAGCGACTTGCCCGGATTGGTACCACCGCTTCAATACTTACTTACAAATACAAGTACATACGCAAATATTTTCAATCCTATACAGTAGGTACTAACAAATGCAATGTGGTACTACTAATAATCGTGCATATATCATAAAATTTGCCACTCGATACTCTCTGCGTACCCGGTAAGGGACTTGTCGTGAAGATATGTATGTTTGTCTGTACTACTAATATAGTTATATTTATAGTAACTGTCCATAACTTTATAGTTAGATATGTGCTCTATATAAACAGTGGAAAAACTTTCTGTTTAATTTCGTCTATTCTAATCACTTATATCTATTTTATATAATATTAATGTTTTATATAAGAAGTTTTATCAAAACCCGACACAGTAATTTCACGTGATATAATAAAAAACGAATTACTGATAAAAATGAAATGAGATTACTTTAATATAATAAGAAATGCCATTAGTGCCTATATTGTATTGTGGTTTAAAATTATTAACTTGTTATCTTTTTTACCTGCTATACACACTGCACATAAAAATCCAAATACTAACAATATTCGCTGTTAAAATTATTTCCACACTTATAAGTTTTATATTTTTTGTGTTTGTTGATCGATAACTCAATTATGTCTGAACCGATTTTAAAACTCTTTTTTATCTAAAAGAGGTTGTCCCATTACCGCCAAGTTAGCCGCATGGAAATGGAGGAAAATAAGTACATAACTTTTTTGTACCTACATGACTTCCGGAAATCAATGTCGGGTTTTTCCGTAAACTAACGTTGCACGGGATTGGACATGGGCCCGGTTGGCGATAGGCTTGCCGCCTGCCACATTGTGGGCTTTTATTGTCTTCGGCTAGCCGGGAACCTTGGCTGTTGCCTACCTGCTATACCTATATGGGCGTGCAGATGTTTTTTATGTCGGTTTTTTCCAGTTTCGTCTCCCTGGCATCGTCAAATTCAAATTTAGTTGCAAGTACACTGTTTCAATTAAAGAGTTGAAAAAAGAACTTATAATATACATAAAAAAATATAAGTGAAACAGACATACCTACATGTTTATCCTTCTTGCTTTGAATCGGTGAAAAAAATAATTAGTTTCTTGCTTTATTGCAGTCTTTCCCAAAGTGCGCCCACTTTAACGCCCTCTTGTGGGCGCTGGAGGCCTCGAGGGGGCGTTAAGAAGCCCTTTCTAAAGGTGGTGATATGTAACATAATCCTATCCTATTAATATTACGAGTATAAATGCGAAAGTTTGTATGTATGGATGTTTGTTACTCTTTCACGCAAAAACTACAAAGCCGATTACGATGAAATTTGGTATGTTGGTAGCTGAAGACCCAGAATAACATATAGGCTACTTTTTATCCCGGAGTTCCCGCGGGATTGGGACTTACGCGGGTGAAACCGCGGGGCGCAGCTAGTCTACTTCATATTTTAAATGCACTGAAATTGAAATCTGCAGCCTACACGACATCCACATTTATATAATATGGTATTGTAGAAATATAATTTACATGTATATAACATAGGGTAATGATTTAGAATAAAAGACAATCTTGACATAGTTGAGTAGCATTATTATTAGGCTTTCTTCTAAGAAAAGTATCATTTAGAATATAATTTTAAATAAATTCGCTACAAGCTTACTGACTTTTAAAGTGGGCATTAGACGAAAATAGTTTGGGAACCTCTGCTTTATTGTGATCGTGTTCGTAACGATTTTGATACTGTGATCGAACGGTACATGTTATGAGTATTTTGCCCTTTCTCTCATACTGGCTTTGTTTACGATCGAATTTCACGCTATTCGGATCATGGGTTTGTTTCCGTAATGTTACAGGTAGAACATAAGCACAAGACTTTACCAAGATTTTTTAACAGCATGGTAAAGCAGACAAACACACAAATTTCCTTATGAGAAAAATATGCCTACAATCCTTACACTTACGCTACTACATCTTCCTACTAATATTATAAATGCGAAAGTTTGAGTAAGGATGTGTGTATGTTTGTTACTCATTCACGCTCGAATGGCTGAACGGGTTTGTCTGAATTTGGAACACAGATAGATTGTGACCTGGATTAACATATAGGCTACTTTTCAGACTGCGCTACTATCGAAGCATCAAATATTATGTAGTAGCTGTTAATATCAAGTGATACGAAGTTTGCTGGGTTGGTTAGTTTTCTTAAATATTTAAAGAGCTAATAAGCAAATATAACGTAATATGGTAATAGTGCCGCTGCCACCTGAGGTTAGTAATTGGTAAGTATATTAAGTCTCTTGAGAAACTTACTAATCGAAACATGACAGTGGCGAACACTGGTTGACGTTATGAGCTGCTTAGTAGTATTAGGAAAGTAGGTGGGTTACACCTTAATGGAACTTGGAACTAACACGTGGAAACTGATTTTAACTTTGCTGGATTGTTAACATATACATAAAATAAATTGCAAATAAGGTCATTTAATTACAATTTAATACATATTTAAAATATTTCCATTCACATCCTCGATTCTGTGATAATTGTCTAAAATAATTAACACCGTTCTAAGTCATAATTTGTGACCTTGATATTCTCAGGAAGTTTTTGATAAGAGTGTAATTCGTATGAAAGATAAAGAACAATTGACTGATAAAGATATCAGTTTTGTTTTTATCTTAGATGTTTTTGTGTACGTTTTTTATGGTGTGCGATTTGGCGTTATCTGTGGCGAGTCCTTTGACAAGGTTGGCGAAGGTGACAAGTTGGTTTACTTCTTGAGTTCGTTCTTTTTTCGTAGTCTGTAGGATTACTCTTAAAGCTCGAATTTGGAATTGGAATCGAATATGTCATTATAGGTACTCTTGAACACAATACTTGGCATTACATTACTACACGTTATTTTATCGGATTCGTAGAATTTATTTATAATTCAATGTTAATAATCCGCTAGTATTATTGTATTCAAAAATCAAAAGTACTTAAAATGACACACGATACCAATTTCTAATTTGCATGATATCGAGCTTTCGGCTGCACGAGGTCCCGGTTTTGAATCCCGGGTCGGCAACAAAAGAAAACTTGGGTTTTCCAATTTTCTAATAAAAAAAAGTTGCTCGGGATTGGATATGTGCCCGGTTGGCGATAGGCTTGCCATCTATCGCATTGTGAAGTTAGTGTCTTCGGCTAGTCGTGGGTGCCCTTGTTGTGCCTCTGCTTACCTCTTAGAACTTAAAAAACTGTAACACCGGGACGTGTTATTTAATTATTAAAAGAATATTTTTATATATATTATTTCCTTTTACATGTTTTTCAATAGGCTCTCAATCATGAATTGAAATTGTAATTCTCTTTTTCATTCTGCGTTCTTAATCTTTTTTAAAATTCAAAAATACTTTTTACAACAGCCAGTCGAGTTTGCATCGTAATGCAACCTCTACAAAACCACCCGTTCTTTTACTTCTTCGCCTATCGGCCAATATTAATAATCCATCCTAATCCAAAACTTGATGTCCAAGATTGATATTTTGATCTATTTTTATGTTATCGCTTGCCAATAACATATCTGTGGACAGAATAAGTATGGAAATTACGTATAGGATAGGTCGTCGGATACGCAGCTATCTAGATTGCTGGAAGTCCATCTTTAGAGAAACATTATTAACATTGGCCGTATATCGTCTTATCTAATTTATCTCACTTGCTTCACGCGTAAATCGATTAACATGCAAAAATAGGCTTTAATTTTACACTTTGACATTCAAATAAGGCGATAGTTGCTACTAATGTTATAAATGCGAGAGTTTGTGTGTTTGTTTGTTACTCCTTCACGCAAAAACTGCTGAACCGATTTTCATGAAATTTGGTACACATATAGAGCGTACCTTGGATTAACACATATGATAGTTTTATCCCGAAAAATGTTCCTGTGGGATCATTAACCATGCGGGCAACACCGCGGGCATCAGCTAATGTACCTACTTTAAATAGGGAAAAAATAATAAGGCTTACATGCATCAGTCATACAAATGCCAATAGATTGTTTTATTATATGTAGATATAATTTCCAGTGATATGTAGATTAGTCAGTAATTACTGACAAGTGAGCCGCGTCTTCCGGATAGAGATATCACTACCTCCCTGTGACTGTGAGTCGTGTGAGCGTTTCATGAGTAACAATTTTAATTGTGTACAATAATTCTTGACACGTATCTATAGTATACATTTTTCCCCAGCATTTATCTTTTGAAGGGCATCTAAACAAAAGCAGCTCTATTTAGAGCAGGGGTGGGCAAATTCTTTTGACCGCCGGCCGATAAGTGAAAAAAAATCTAGTGGCGGGGTAGTAAATTATAATTAATCTTTAGGCGGGCCGGTTTATTAAAACACCAAAAAATAACAGTAAATATTACGATAATAAAACGTTGTATAAAGATAACACTAGGCATTTTTTATTTTATTTTATTAAAATAAAATCTATTTATGAAGTCTTAACAAATGAAATACGCAATATACCTATATGTTTGTAGTATCGATTCAGTACCTTAATTGTTCCATTTTCAATAGTCTTTTAAAATTTCGACCATTCATTTTTTAAGGAGGTTCATATTTTTTCTTAAAAAAAACCTCGGCGGGCCGGATTAAAACCTCTCAAAGGCCGAATCCGGCCCGCGGGCCGTAATTTGCCCACTCCTGATTTAGAGTAGATTTCTTAAAGCGCGTAAATATACTTACGAAGATATTTTTTTAATTGGTGTTTGCTGTCTTAATATTGTATTATAAATAACCGGTCCAGTTACATGGACCTTGGTCACGTCGTAACCTAAACGAGATTGGGACCGGGATTGGATTTATCTGTACCTACCTAAATATCGCACATAAAATAATAAGGCTTACATAATCACTCATACAAATGCCAATTGATTGTTTTATTATATGTAGATTCCATTGGTATTCCAGTGGTATGTAGATTAGTCAGTAATTACCGACAAGCGAGCCTCGTCTTCCGGTTAGAGATATCTCTGATGTACCTAAGACTGTGAGTCGTGTTAGCGTTTCATGAGTAACAATTTTAAACCGACTAAAAAAGGAGAGGTTCTCAATTCGCCTGTATGTTGTTTTTTTGTATGTATGTTTCGCGATTATTCCGGTGTTTGTGGACGGATTTTCAAATATTTTTTTTAATTTAAAGCCTGTACTCCCGCTGTGGTCCCATTACAATTTGGTCCAGGTCTACATTAGCATTCATGAGAAAACCACGTATGTTCCAAATTTGAAGTCGGTTTTTTGTAGTTTTACTGCGTTTAAATTATAATTATTGTGTACAATGATACTTGACACGTATATATAGTATAAATTTTTCCCCAACATTTATCTTTTGAAGGGCATCTAAATAAAAGCAGCTATATTTAGAGTAGAGTTCCTAAAGTATGAAAATATAGTTACGAAGATATATTTTTTTAATTTAAGTATGTTTTATATGGTGTTTGCTGTCTCTATATTGTATTAAAAATATACAAATAATCGGTCCAGTTACATAGACTGCTGTCACGGCGGGACGTAAACGGGATTGGGACCGCGATTGGATTTAACTGTACCTACCTAAATATCGTCAATTAAAATAAAATTGTAACAGTAACACGTATATAAATATATTAGCTTTTCATGAGTAGCAATTTTATTTTTGTACAATAATTCTTGACACGTATCTACAGTACACATTTTTCCCCAACCTTTATTTTTTTGAAGGGCATCTGAATAAAAGCAGCTATATTTAGAGTAGACTTCTTAAAGCGCGTAAATATACTTACTAAGATATTAATTTAATGTAAGGATGTTTTAAATGGTTTATGTTATCTCAATTGTATTTAAAAAATGATAAAAAAATATTATAACCGGCCCAGTTACACCCTTGTGAACTTAGCATGCAAAACTCTCGAAAATTAGTTTTTTTTATCGGAATAGGTTTAAAATCGTTTGTACCTGATTGTACCAACTTTTTTTTCGTTTGTAC